>LZCU01071547.1:0-11429 GCA_001663935.1 Asymmetron lucayanum | reverse complement strand
CATACTTTGCCCCATGAATTTTGGCGATTTTTGATGGATTGGTTTTAAAAATTTTCAGTTACAGACATAGAAATTCCGGTAATTGACGGAAAAACGGGTGCTGGCAAGAGCCCTGGTCCGCACACACCTCTGGTTTGTCCCTTACCCCTCCTGTTACTACCTACACCTCTGGTTGGGGCATCAGCCTTTAGGTAACCCATGCCAACAAAACGGAGAAACCTGAGACTTGTACACGGCTACCCTTCGGGCATCGACAACTCTGTCAGTACATTTAGTAAGCTAGGGATTCCAAACTTGCACTGGGCCATTTGTGAGAAACCTATTTCAAAATAGATTATAATGTGCATATGAGTGTTTGAATAGTCAAGGCAGAAGAGTTGCATGTTCTGTTGGTGAATCTTGTTGTGTAGAAGGATATGGTAAAAGGATTATGAAACCTTGTGCCAATTTCTAGCCTGAAATATATTTATTTCATTGTGTGAAATTTCCAGTCAGTGTCCCTTTCTAATAGAACCCCTTTTGACAGGTTTTTCTGTTGAGAAAAGTAACAGAAAATAACCTACATTGAAGAAAGTTAAATCAAAAGGAACATAACCTAGTATGTAGGTCTTTGGATGCTTGTTTGCCAGTTACCATTTTCTTGTACATTTCCTCATTTTAATATTGTGCAACATAATGATAAATGAGTGACAGTGCAAACAGATATATTGCAAACAGATGTATAGATCTAGCAAAATGTTTTATACAATTAAGCTATCAGGAGTAATAATAGTCTTTATGAACTGTCAGTGTGTTTGAAGGGAGATTCACATGTACAGTATAGGCATGAAAGTACAAGCATGATGGCTTAGACTTACAAGTCCATGTTATGGTATCTTCATATATATAGCACTGAATACTCCTTACAACTTTCAGGTGGTGCTATCAGCTTTAAGAGTGGAAAAATATCTGCATTAGAAAGGTAGCTACATTTTTTTTCTACAAGTTGCAATCAAATAGCATTGTGATGCTCTCTGTAGCATTGATGTTGGGTAAATTGATGCAAGAGTATGTGGCATCTAACATACTTTTTTAAGTATATTAATTATCAGTACCAAACTAACACATTATGTAGACTTTGTATTGCCAACTACGGTTCAGAAATCAATGTGCACTAGTTTTTTACCTTCAAGTTTTGCTGAAACAGTTAAAAAGATAACTTTTCATAGATAACTAAGTAACTTTTATTAATGTATTAAGTAACTCAAATGGTCACTCTGTTTTAATACTTGTTTTTCAGTATTGCTCGGCTAAAGATATTGTTGGTGAACACCAAAGTTCCACGTAGTACCAAAGTGCTTGTGCAAGGCGTCAGGGATAGAAACAACAGGGTGAGTATGGTTTCAAGTGTAATACACTGTAAGGTTTATATTCAAATGAAGGCAATAAATTGTCTTCAAAACTACTAAGTGATAACTTTGCAGTTGAAGTATTTTGTAAAATGATAATTAAGAAAAAAATTGCAATTGTTTAATAATTGTGACAAAATTGCAATGGAAAATTAAAATTAGCATGTTGCTGTAAAAATGCAGCTTTCACATAATTATGTACATGTTGGTGTATTACTGATATATATGCATGTTCTTCAATAACATACAAAAGGTTTTCATGTAATAGTTCAGAAGCCTATTAAGATTGCCCAGTGAATAGAATGTTGCCAATCTATTGTTGTTGTGGGTTTTTTTTTTTTCAAGCTTTATTTTACCTTGGCTGTTACACATTTGGCCGAGGCCTCTTTTCAAGTGTTCAAGGGGGATGTCAGGGGCTATATAACGTTACACACTAAAAATATCATCGTCTACTAATTCTCGTCTACAATATAAGCGGTTACAATCACTCGATTACAATCAAGCAGTTATAAGAGTGGCCTTGAAACCACAAGATTTATTCATTTCTTTGTCTTCCATTTTGTGTTTCCACAGCTGCCTACCATTATAGGCCCTCTGCTGAACTCTATAGAGGAAATCTCATGCACGTGTGAGAGGGTGTTACAGGAGTTGGGTAGGCATGGTGTAAACATGCAAGAAAACACTCAGGGACAAAACTACAGCATTCTTGAGGTAAGGCATCCCAAACAAAGAAATCTTGCCAAATGTCAGAGCTGATCAGAACTTTGTTAGATTGTTTGTTTGTTTGTTCGTTTTGTTTGTTTGTTCAGCATGTCCAGTAAACCACCACACCAGGTCGGTACTGAAGGGTACAAGCTGCATATCCAGACATTGGGGCAGGCCAGGATCGAACCCGGGACCATGGGTTCTGAGCTGAAGTCTCTCACCATTAAACCACATGATGCCACAACTTATTAGATTTTAGGCACAGTGTCTAATTTTCACATTGTTAGAAGAAATATGTATGACTTAAACCTCTTGTGGACTAGCACCCGGGTGTAGTGATTGCACCTAAAGTGTGGGCCCAAGGGCTATTGAAACAGAAATGGGCCCTGCCCCTGATGCATCACAAAACACCAAATGTATGGGTATTTACTTAACCTTTGGTTAAAACCTCTTGTAATTTTCTATACTGTAGGAGCTGGTTGATATTAACCAGAGCCTACTGAATGCCCTTGGTGTGGGGCACCCATCTCTGGACCAGGTCTGTTCCATCACTGCCAAGCACGGGCTGCACTCCAAACTCACTGGTGCTGGGGGAGGAGGGTGTGCACTTGTCGTGATCAGGCCAGGTGGGTATCCAACCGGTGTTTAATGTTACAGCCTATGGATATCACAATATTGTTGAGTAAAGTTGGTACCTCATCATCCTCCCATGACAGGGCCACAGAACTCAGACTCTTTCTCCGTTTGTTAGCCCTGCCAAATGGGCTCGCATAGGTTCCTCCGGAGCCCAATTCTGGGGACATGCTCTTAGCCAATCAGGTATCTGACATCTGGTATCAGGTATCTGTGCTATGCATCAAACATTGTACTTGATGCATAGCACAGTATCATTATATTGATCAACAATATACAGTGTAAGTACTTTAAACTAGAAATGTTAGAAGCGGTTTGTAAACCACTGTTTCTTCAAAGGTTTCAGATGTAGAGTATCTTAAAATATTGATTTTTGGGGGGAGGGGTCCAAACTAGACCTGGTCCAACAATTAATCTTAGTCTCAGTGTGGTCATTGACTTTAAACCTGCATCCTGACATCAGCTAAACCAGTCCTTTTTCTTTCATTTCAGACACAGCTACAGAAGTTATAGATACAGTGAAGAAGGAACTGGTGGACTGTGGGTTTGATGTATGGGAGACTTACATCGGTGCTACAGGAGTATCACAACAGAGTCAGCCAGAATAGTCACAAAAGATATTTATTTTAAATCCTGAGAAAAGCAACACATTCCACAGCAGCCTTTCAATTTTGAAACTATTCTGTACTTCCTTTCTTCTCATGACAATAAAGGAAAAGTTCTAAGGAATTATGTGAGGTAGAAATCTTGTTGAAACCTCGATAATGATATTTGCTGTAATTCCTTCAACAGTAGACCACATGGAAAGGTCTTCATACGATGTAATAAATGTTGTATACATTGCAATAAATATGGATAGATAGATAGATAGATTATAGATAGATAGATAAAACTTGGATGTCAGTCTTTCTTTACTGGCCCCTTACATTATAGACTTCGCCATATATTGACTAGAAAAACACACCCACACTCTTTGTGGATGGGAGACTTGCATCGGTGCTACAAGAATGTCACAACAGTCAGCCAAAATAATCCCAAACGATATTTATTTTTCATCCTGAGAAAACCAACACCGCAGCCCTTTATCTTCCAAATATTTGTTCCTCATTACATTCGAGAAAATTAAGTTTTCCCAACTTTCTAAGGAATTAACTGATGTGGAAATCTTGTTAAACGATCAATGTATATGATTACTCCTGCCATAATATATTGTAGACAATATGGAAAGGTCTACATATGATGTGATAAACTTTGTATACATTTGGTAAATTATTGCAATAAATATGGATAGATAGATAGATAAAACTCTGTTGGCAATCGTTCTTTGCTGGCCCCTTGTGTTATAGACAGATCCATATATTGACTAATTGAACAAACACACACTCTTTTGCCATCCACATCTACCATTTACTTGTCTCTGATTTCTTTGACAATCCCACTCCACACGTGCAAGTTGCAGCATTCAAATTTTATCTGGTCATTTCTGTTTGTTTCCTATGACACCTGTAAGAAGTACCACTGATATGAGCCACCCTGGATAAAGAAAAATGGATAAAAGATAAATAAATAAATAGTGCTTGTTGAGCAGGGAAGCTGTCAACAGAAGTTATTGTCTGGGGTGAAATGTTTTTAAAATGTGATCGTTTTCATGATGCCCCCTTTAGCTCAGCACAGGTAAAAGCAACTCAACACCTATCTGGCAAAAGCTCCTGCTCTGTAAACCTCAGTGTCTTCTCTCTGTGCTCCCTGTTGTTGCTGTCCCTCCAGTTTCTGCTGTATCCACTCACAGCTGGGTATGGTGACGCAGCAGTGTGCCCGTCTCACAAGCTCCCCCTGCCAGCCTATCCCACTGACAGGGGACTCTCAGCTACTCTCATCTCTCTGTGATCCCTGTTGTTGCTGTCCCTCCAGCTTGTTCTGTATCCACTCACAGCTGGGTATGGTGACGCAGCAGTGCGCACGTCTCACGGGCTCACCCTGCCAGCCTATCCCACTGACAGGGGACTCTCAGCTACTCTCTTCCCTCTGTGCTCCCTGTGTTTGCTGCCCCTCCAGTTTCTGCTGTATCCACTCACAGCTGGGTATGGTGACACAGCAGTGTGCGCGTCTCACGGGCTCCCCCTGCCAGCCTATCCGCACCCACTTCCCTTTGCTTTCATCGTAAGCCTACATAGAAAGAATGTGTTAAGACAGTCATAACATGACAATTGTTATAGGTTGCGAATATCAACATCGCCTGGAGTCCAACCATGTTGTGCTTTGGGGAGTGACTAAAGCACAACATGGCTGGACTCCAGGCTACTGTCAACATGGAGTTTTGTATGTATGCTGCAGCAGTTAGGTTTTTACATACTAGTGCGTACATACTTAACTACTTCCTAGGCAAGGACAAATGACACATTTTATTTTTTTTTACTTCGTCTTCACCACAAAACAAGGCTCAAAAGAGCCACTCACATGCTTTGGGTTATATTACTGGACTGTGAAGACAGACGTTTATTCACCTTTCCTTGAAAAGTATACGGTTGTAGCTTATTGGGGAAACATTTTATTACGGAAAAATTAAGGTTGTAGCTTATTAGGGAAACAATCACGTGGAAGCTCATTCGATAGTGATGTTGTTCTAGAAAAGACGTTTCAACGTGGAACTTCCTCCTGAGAGGTGGTGTTTGGAGGAAGAAAGGGTGATCATGTTGACATTGTGAACAGTCTCTCCCTTTTTATGCTGGCAAATACGACTCTTTTTTTCTTCAAATTTCACTAAGGAATAGGATTTTGACTATTTGACTGTTGTTGTTGGGCTATGTCTGTCCTTGGTGCTGAAAATACATCGGATCAAATTTAGACCTTCCAGTCTGCCATATCTCAGCAAAAGCATGGTCATTCGTCTACCAGATTCCACATTCAATAATTCTGTACACACACGAAGTTGCAAATTCCCTACATTTCCCTCATGCACGTGCATAATGAACGTTATGCACGTGCATGCGCGTACTAGGAGCTTTCCGAGCTGTTCGTAGCGGGCCGCAGTACTACGCCATAAAATTCCGATTACTACTTTAGTTTAAACATTGTTGTGTGAAGCTATGCCACATATTCCGCTTTGTGGATACTGTACTAAGTATTTAGATGTGTCCAAAGCTTTTCCAGCTTTCCAGTACAGATCCCCCCTCCCTCCGTGTTATGTACACTTCGGCCTACCTCTATGGCACTGCCACTGGAGTAATTCGAAACACGCACGCACACACACACAGACTCACACACACACATATACACCACACACACATATACACACACACATATGCACCACACACAGACTCACGCACAAACACAGACATACACACACAGACTCACGCGCGCGCGTGTTTTATGTACACGTTGACCTACCTCTATGGCACTGCCACTGGAGTAATCCGAAACGTCCTGGTCTCTCCCCCCACTCACCACAACTCGGCCGTCCAGAACTGTCATTCCGCACTGCAGGGGGCTAGAATAATACATAACACGCAAAATATGTGAAAAATGTTTACGACCAGTGAAGCAATAGTTCACTATAGCCGACTACTCATGTTCAATCTACAGTATATGGACCTTCGCTGTATTTAGTAAACTGTTTTCCCACGAAGATTGTGTATCACGTAATCAGGATTTACAACCCGTATATTGAAAACGACGCAAGTCGGATTTTGGTTAATTTGTTTTAATTCACTGCCAAGTCATTAGCTATTATCATCAGATCCCTACGCTTGCACCTAGTACCGAAAAAGGAAATACTGTGATGATCTCTAACGTCGAGTCATTATAGACAATGAAGAAATCCTGAAACTTGTTTAAAAGGACACAATTCACCCATAATAAAAACCTTGACATTTATTTATGTAAGAACCATTAGAATGACAGCAAATGTAACCTGTAAGATGGCACGGGAACCATGCTGAACTCTGCCGTCTCCACGTCAAAGGAGCACATCTGCTTGAGCAGTATCCCGAGAGTGGGGAGTAGGTAGATCCGTGTCCCCACACAGGCCGCCTGGAACTGGGGTCTGCCGTGGTGGTACGCCTCCACTTCTCTGTACTTCCACTCTCCTTTGACAGGGGATATCAGTGATCACAGTATAAAAGCGTGACAAATACGGTTTATGCCTAGGACACATTACCACAAAGGAGTCCGGGCCGGTAGTTAAATGGGTGTTGTTGGGACTTGATGTGGCATGACTGGTGTTGGCAATGGCACAGTAAACCTTAGTATCATTGCCAACATCAGTCATGCCACAATAAAGTCCTAAAATACCCCGTTGCCTACTCGGCCGGGCCCCGTTGTGGTAATGTGACTTAGGCTTTAACCATGGAAAGGTCCCAAAGATTGCTAAGAGATCAAGAAGGGCACATGACGAATATCTCACCAAGAGATCACCAGACTAGGCGTATTAAAGTTAGCTTAAAATTATTAGTTGCTTAAGGCCAAGAGGTTTTTTTTTGCAATGTTGTTGTTTGCCAGACCCAACAATCTCACAACATGCAAATCATTACAGAAATGTAACCCCATTTACATATTACCACCAGGTGACATTAATCCACCACCTTGAAAAACAAAATGCTAAAGCAGAACTCTGCTGCAACAACCCTCATGTACGCGTGCTTAAGATAGGCAGAAGTGCATACCTGACAGTTGTGGCATCACAGATCTGTTTTCAAAGTGAGGAAGGTAAACTTACCTCCATGGAACATCTGTATATGATAACTGTCAGACCTGCCCTCTCTGTAGCCTAGGACGACGAGTTTCTCTTGACACGAGACGGCGACAATCTTGTGCACGCTGTGTGGTACCGGTGGCATCCTACCCCAGGAGTTATCTCGCGGAGAAAACACCTCGTAATAAGGCTGGTCTTTCTCGGCTGAGAGATTGCTGCCTACTGCGTAGATCTGTCCCTTGACTGAGACAAAACCGCAGCGGCCCTCGTGGAAAGTGATGGGATCGGGAAGACGTGCCCAGGTGTCCGAAGAGGTAGAATAGCGCCAGAATTCCATCTCTTTCTCTGAGTCGTATCGGTGTCGTTCCATGGATGAGAGGATGTAGATGGCATCATCAATGGCTAACACATTGAGATAGAAATTTCGCGTGATCAGGCTTGATGGAAGGTCCGTCAGCGTAGTGTAGGAATTCGTCTTGACATTGAGACAATCTATGAATGGGATTTTACACACATCTCCCGTGATCTGATCGCAGCATGTGCCACCCACTTGTAGTATCAGCTCCCCTGGTGGGCGGAGTAGCTTACGCGCTTCAATCTCCATTTCCTCATCGAGAACAAGCTGCAGACATGCTGGTGTCAAGTTGATGAATGGGTTGCTCTTGATGTGGTACTTAAAGAAATCTGGATGCGCGAGAGAAAGATCCAAGCAGCGCAGTAACGGTAGTAGATTCTGGTGGAGCCTGGTTCTGTCACACCGCGCCCATTGCATCACGGCCTCGAAAAGAACTTCCGTACTCCATACGCAACGTTCGTCTGTTATTAAAAACAACATGTGGTCGTAGGACAGGATATCAAGATCCTCCACCCGTGCGGCGCGCAGAAAATTATCCAGAGCTACGCCCCTCGCCTCTTCAGCTAAATTTGAGCAGCAGTAAGCTTCTGCAAAGACCCAGATCCCAACGCAGTTTTCGACGCAAAGCTGCTTCGAGAGATACTGGCAACATATTGATACGACCAGAGGCAACTGGAAGAGAGTTGCAGTGTGGACCAGTCTCTCAACCATAGACTTCGTGATGGTTAAAGATCCTGTATAGATGTAGTTTAGTAACTCATCAACAATCTTAAACGACACGTCGTTTAGCCACACGTGATTATCTTGACCCTCCTTAAAATCGCCAAGAAGCAGAGTTGTAAAGAAAGGGCTGAAAGATGCCAGTATTGCTCGATGGCAGGGGAACGTAAGATGCTGGACACGAAGAACTACATCGCTTAGCTTCTTAGACGATCTGAGATTTTCTAGTGTTGCTACGACAGGTTTATAATCAAGTTTGAAGTAATGTTCACCGTTGCTTCCAAATTCCACATCTGTTGCTATGCTTTTGCGAAGAAACCTAGTGACTTTTGTTGAACAGCCGGGGGGTAGCAGAGACAAACCTTCGAAAAGGCGTCTTCCATGAGACTCGTCCTTAAAGAGCATGTCTCCATTTTCCCTGAAGGTACATTGGAAATCTTCGGATGCGTATGTGATATGCTGAGGCATTCTGAGGTAAACAAAAAGAAGGAACGGCACCTATGTTATCTCAAAGCAGATTCTGCAGTCGGGCTTGTTTTCAGCGTATTTTGAGGTGTTTTGTAGGTTGTTTTTTCTTGAAGGCACACTTCACGAATAAGCCTACAAAACAATGCAAAATACGCTGAAAACAAGCCCGACTGCAGAATCTGCTTGGATATTATGTTCTATGTAGCTCATCGTCAGTGCTCTTCAAATGGTAATTCCTCGAGGGAAATTTACGAAGACGTGGTCCACCCGCTTTATGGGGACTCTCGAACTGTAAAGAAGTGGGTTCGTTGACGCTTTGCGGGAAGGGAATATACCGACAATGACCTACAATTAACTCTTATCACAGCTGTGGCCTTTCGCTGTGCCACATTTTCCCCTCTGACCTACTGATTTAGAAAATACATTTCACATTTTGTAGGCGATATACTAGTAGTATACAGTTACGACCCGTTATGTAAGTTACGCCAATTTGTTCTGGTTAGGGAATTCTACTGTTGCATTAAACGTACCTGTAGCAAGACGAAGAGCTTATGACTGGATGGTATAACACACGAGGATCGACTACCTGCAAGCTCCCTGAGGAAACTAGTGATGAAATCACACGTTGAAGATCGAGGTCATTCACTTGCTTTACCCCCAACATGGTCTGGTTCTATTGTAGGCCAACCACATGTCCAAACCGTGTTGGCATTTGTGGCTCCTGTCCAACCAAGTACAAAAGGTCGAACCTGTAAATGTCAGGAAGGGTATCAAGGTCTTTTGGTCGTCTTTTTGGATTTTTAAAGCCAACATTTTGAGGACGCACTCGTATGCTTATCTTTACTTATGTTTGAATGCCAGGCATTTCTGGTGCACTTAGTTCACGCTGGAACTCGGTATATTTCAACACGTATACAGATTGTTAGGATTTTGCACTCTCATATGCTTGTATATTTATTGTTGTAGTCCCTATTGTAATGCATTGTTGATGTTGTTGTTTATGTATGTGCGGGAGGGCAACTTATAGGTGCATATGCACCTGTTTTTCCTTCCCCTTCACTTTGTGATAAATCAAAATAAAGAAATACAGATGCAGAGGAATGAAATGAAGGATTCTCTACAGCTGTTAAAATGCTTCCATTTGTTTCAATTGTAAAAGCAACTTTCAATTTTAGCTTGGACGGGTCAATACAGTCACCTACTCTCTCCCTTGAATTTTGATGACTGCAAATAACCGTGAACACGAGGTCATACTTCAAATTCATTTCCCCAGAACGCAGAAGATTGAAAGAGAGAATTTCATCTATTCCCATTCATCTTGGAGAGCTTTCACCATTATTTATTGAAACCACGTTTGGTGGTTTCAAGGATATCCAAGTATGGCATCTACCCTTGGGAGTGGATTTCTTTTTTCTTTCACATTGTGCAGCACTCACCTTTGAAGGAGGCAGTGTTTGGTTCTTGTTCGCATGAGAACATATCTTCAGGAATATTATTGTGATTTGGTGACCGTAGTGTTGCCACATCGATATCTTTTATGTTTGACTCTTCTATATCTAGGAAGGAACATCGGCATCAACAACCTGGTCCCCTCAATGTCTATGGGTCATAGATGCCTGAACCTTTCCGAGAGATAGGCTTGTTCTTGGAAATTCTACAGAGATTGACGCCTCTGTCAGCACATTTGGTAAGATATCTGAAATGCTTGCTGTGCTATTTGTGTGAGAATCTGTCTCAAAAGTACTTGCTGCATTTTGTAAACATGCAGTGAATGTCTTTGGTCAATCGACCGTGAACGAAGGGATATCAGGGGACTGCCATCCTCCGCATTGCATGTTCTTGCAGTGCCCGCATGTAATGATTGAAGGAAAGGCAGAAGACCTAGAACTCAAGCAGAACATGGTAAGTAGTAGTGGCTGCACAACATCGGCTACGTTGTCCTATTTACTTTGGTAGGTACTTAGTAAGTACCTACCAAAGTAAATAGGATAATACAGCCGATGCTGTACTCCATCAGCTAATGTGGCGTTGTGGATTTCATGCCTAGTAGCTGCTGGCTCATCGATGCAAAATAGTATGATATACACAGCGGACTCAGACAATTTTGGTCAGAGCTTTTACTTCATCGTTGCTATCGTTGGCATCCTTCTGTCTCGGAAGAATCAATACATTACACCGTTGCCCTTTGCACTTTTATGAATTTTGAATATCCCTTTTCTTACTTTTGCTCATAAGAATGGATAATGCATCACCAGTTCTTTGTTAATCAATGAGTCTACTGTCCTTTTATTGATTTCAATATGTCACGTACAACTGGAACTTATGGAAACGTCCAGGTTGTAAACTTTACAATGAATGAACGAACTTTATTGCGCAGCAATCGTACATGGTATAATGTATGGCAAGTGCGAAAGAGCAATACTGGTACTAGTACTACAAAATTAATCTAAACAACACACATATAGTAAAC
>LZCU01069796.1:0-12338 GCA_001663935.1 Asymmetron lucayanum | reverse complement strand
TGGTGGGTGGTTGGGACGTGTTGGGTTTGGGCGCGATGCTTCTCAGCGATGCGTGGGAAAGGGCGATGCTGTTCTGTTTCTTGTTAGTCTCCTCAGCCTCTGCCTGGTCCACTGCAGCCTACAACACAATGGTTCACTCTACATGTAAATTACAATTACTGTAGCTCAATAATGTATGGAAAAGGGAGTGGCCATATCAGCACAGGTGTTAGGACTAGTACATACTTTCTTGTGAAGAAATGGTGAAAATTAAAACCTAATCTTTAATCATATGAAACAAAAGACAATTGAAAGAGTTATATTTCACAACATTAGTATCTTTCATAAAATATACCTTTGAAGATTTGCAACCACTGCATATCCTTGATAGATATTACAGTATACATGTACATGTACTATGGGCCATAAGCAACATACATTTGTACACAATATTCAATCAACCCTATTCAACCAAAAAGTCTACCAGTACCAATTTGGTTCACTCATTTCAGAACAAAATGATACACATATTGACGTTATCAAGAAATTTCGGTACATTTGTGTGAAGATTTTTCAGTGCCATTTGACAAGTCAAGTCCTGAGTTGATGCTGCATTAAGTAGTACCGGTATAAAGCTTGGATGTTAAGTTGTCACAGAAACACAGCAATAATATTCACCAAGGATATCAACAGCATCAATGTTGCAATACACCTATGGTAAAAAGTCAGTGTGTTAAAACTGTCACAGAAACACAACAATATTTACCAATGATGTCACCAGACCGACCTGTGACACAAGGCTTGCTCTGTACGCAGCCAGCTGTTTCAGGTATTCCTTCTTCGCTGCTTCTGTCTTCTTCTTGTACACCTGTTTCTGTTCCTCTCCCAGGCTGTCCCACATGGACGCCACGATCTTCGACACCTCGCCAAACGTGGCGTTAGGATTCTGACCCTTGATGGCAGCCTGTTAGGAAGTAAACAGTGCTTAACATCAGCAATACATGTCCAACATTGGACACCCAAGAAAAGAAAAAGCAGACTTTTTCTCGGTGTGTGCATGGTGGTGGTCATTCAGGTTCTCTTTCTCTTTTTCTGTGGCAACTGTAATTATAGTACATCACAATATGCAAATGATTGTCAGCTTCTTGCCTACAACATAAGAATATTACTAATATATAACTGACATTGTACTCTGCTGTACCTATGTTCATGTGCATACATATGTCACAGTAGAGACTGGAATTGAGGACAATCTGGAATTGTCTCAGGACAGATTGGAATTCTACTAGGAACTGGGATCTGAATATTGTAATTGAAATTTGTCCTAGGACAAATGGGAGTTCTAACAGGACAAGTGGTATTAATATGTGAGTGTTAGTAAAATGTACAAATGTAAGCAGACCTGTGTATCTCTGAAGAACAGGGCGTAAGCTGAAACCGGTTTCTGTGGCTCGTTGGGGTCCTTCTTCCTTCTCTTCTTGGGTGTTCTCTTCTTGGGCGCGGTCGTGGGTGGCGCTGTCTCTTGGGTGGTGGCTGCCGCTGCTGCCGCTCTCTTCAGACCCTGTGCAAGGAACTGTACACAAGGGTTATAGTGTTAACCATTACCCTGCTGAGGGTGTCTTTAACCATTTGGTTTCCACTTTCTATTATGGCATATGTCAGCAACTCTTTTAGAGTTCTGTTGATCAGTTGTCTGCAGCATTTGTTGAACTCAAAAGGCATCATTTGCCACATGTACATGCATGTCCTTAATATGAAACTTAGTATCTATTATCTATAATCACAACCATAGGGAATGATGTATGCTTACAAAAGCAATGTGTCTAAATTAGCATCAATAATACATGTATAAGGTTTCTGTACACCAGCTTTTCACTTAAACTACACATGAATGTTGGCATGCATACTGGCCATGGATGCAGATATTTTTTACAGTCTAAAGTAACAACTATATGTTGGCCAGTACAATAAGTTTGCTCTCTTGGATATGAGGCATTTAACTTCTGTGATGATCAAAAAGTCGACACACCTTCAGTGGCACGTTATCATCGCTCTCATCCTGACCATCTCCTGAGTTGGGTGACCCTGACGGTGACGTAGATTTCGACCCTGGGGATTGCGCCCCCATCCCAAACGACGAGCCCTGGTCCAGCCCCAGCTGTTCGCTCAACGTGGATTGGCTAATTGTGGTAAGTGGAGAGTTTCCGTACGCTGATTGGCTACTGGAGGTCATGTGACCCATGTGGTCAGAGTTGAAAGTGGATTGGCTGGAGGATGAGGCCTGGTCGAAAGCCAGGTCCATGGGGGAGTGTCTGGTCGTCATGGAGACCACGGAGCTGTCAGGCACGTTTGTGGACCCCATGCAGGTGGGAGGGAAGGACCGGGAAGTGGTGTTCATTCCTGGAAAAAATAACAGTGTCATTAATTTCAAAGGCACAGTTTAAAATGTGGCAAACTCTTGCAAATTACAAGTGATGAATGATTAATTTCTTCCTTTGGCTTTCTATGATTTTGTTTTGCAATGAAATTGTATTCAGCCACTTTAATTTAATAGCCTATACGGCAATATACATGTACTTGGCTTATTTTGATAAGGATTGTTTAAATCTTCTTTTTTGACTGCTAATTGCAGCAACTGCTTTCTAGTAACAGCAGCTGTTTTCAAATGGACTGGAGAAAGCTAGCCTTATGTACTTTGCAATACAGCAAAGTTACGATGCTTGGATTACCTTGTATAGCTACCTTTATGATGATAAAAATACTATAAAACCTTTATCACTACTGCACATTTCAATTAACTTAACTTGATCCGTATTATGATGGCGACTTAACTCTTACAGTCCTTATAAACCCTTTATCCATCTAATCTATCTTGTGGCCATGCAGGTGACAATTTATCCATAGAGCCCCTTGACTAAAACAGAAAACTTCCCGTCTGTTATTCACATTGTTTAACACTGTGTGAACCAATATCCTTCAATCTGTTCTTAGAGCTTTGAAAAGCTTAAACTTTAAAGGTGGCTATTAGAGAGTGTCAAATGATCTTTAAATGCTAAAATCTGTAAATGTTAGATTTGAGGATGTCAGTGTGGCTTCAGATGGACTGATGATGTCATGTGAATACGCTCTATACCATGGGGGTTAAAGTTCACCTTCTTCCATGTGGAGGGCATCTGCCAGTGTGATGGGGGGAATGTCCAGGTTTTGCGGGGGAAACTGTGGCGTGGGCTCGTTGTAGGTCCTGGCCGTTCCCACCATGTCGGACTCGCAGGCCGGCGGCGGGGTGATCGGCGGGATCTGGAACTCCTCATCGCCAAAACTGGGCGTGTGGAATGTCTGGAAAACACAAGGGAACATGATTGAGAAATCGTTATTTCTGCTGATGATACATGTATACAAAAATATAGCGTATTTAGTGTATGGGTTCCTCATCGCCAAAACTGGGCGTGTGGAATGTCTGGAAAAGGCACAAAGGAACCTGATTGCGAAATCATTGTTTCTGCTGATGATTCCTGCATACAAAAAGATAATGTATTCATGATCATTGTATGGGTTCAATCCTCTTTTAAATCAAGAGAAAATATAATTTGCCAGTACGGATGAATATTGACAACCACATTTAAGATGATATTGCCAATTTGCCATCATATTGCACCATCACTTCCCATCCTCCAATACAAATTAAAGTTTCAAGTTTGTTATCATAAATTTCAAACAGTTTCATGGGAAAAAAATGCACCATTGTCCAGACAAAATGAAGTTAATCAAGATCTATGTCTGGTACCGGATACAAATCGACATGCCACAGGTCCGTAGACAATTTTGAAAATCATAATTAAATGTGTCGTGACCCACTTCGAGAGTAATGGCTCCCTGTCAACGTAATGGCTTTCTTTATGTACGTATTGCACTCTGACATTCTCTGGTCCTCTCCGACAAGAGCCCAGCCCTCCACAGTGGTTTAACAACCAGGTCATGTACAATAACAGAAATATCTTATTTCATAAAGTGACCTACCATATGGCAACAATATGGCAATCACAGGAGAATATTGCCTTTCTGGCTATAAATGGGGAATGTTATCCCTGAAGTACGTCTCTATGCTCCACTTGGTCCATTTACAAGACTCATAACCCTTCGGGGTCATATCAAAACTGCCCTTTATAGCAGAAAGTGAAAGATATGTTTAAATGGCATTATTTCATGTTGCACATAGCGACTATTCCCTGGGCAATGGGCTGAGGGAGTTATACATAACAACTTGCTGGACAGACTACCAAATGTGGTACCTCAAACCAATGGTAAAATGTCTGTAGTAAAAGATGTTCAACTATTGAAGGGTCAGTTCTTGGTTGTCTTGAATCAATCAAAAAGTCTATCTCTAATCTTGAAAATGAACAAAATTTCTATGAAAAAGAAAGGGAAAAATTGATAACTACTGTGACTTACAATGCATATTGAGCCTGACAACAAAACAACTTACGGTTACATCAAGTCACAAAACAATCATTTACAAAGTAATGGATCTTAATGACTGTCTTATGTTTACAAATGGTACACGAAGCTTACATTAGCATGAAAGTTCATCTACATTATATGTTACTCAAAGAAATCATTATTTCTGTATGGACAGTGCTTAGACAACTAATGTATTTGGTACATAAAAATTAAGGTGGACTAAATGCTTTGTTTGTAATGGATCCTATAGCTCTTATAGAGCCACATCCTGCAAGTCTGGATTTAATGAGCCTAAGCCTTAGGCGGGATAATCTGAACATGATATCACCACAGAGTGATGGTATTGTAGAGCCCTGGAAGATCAGACTACAGAACCCTGGCCTAAATCATACATCCTTCAAACACCAATATGGACATGTTATGGCTCCCTTGTGAACAGCAACTCAGAGTTACAAGGCAATATCCCAAATCTCATTTTGCCATATTCCTACTGTTCATTATTAATATCTCACCCACGGGAGAAAGACATTCATCTTCAAAGAAGCCATTTCATGTGATTCCGATTCAACTTTGGACCATAAATTTCTGAGTTATTTCACCCTAGCTGCTTGTTATTTTGGACTATACATTGTATAACTTATAGTTCTCTGTGAAGTGTTTACAACAAAGTAATCTCTATGTAGAAAAGTCACCAAAACGCTAACCCATAAAATATTTCCCAGATGGGATTCATAAATAACTTGGTCCAATTATTTTGTTACACTACATTTGAATCAAGTAATTTCATTTTGGATGACAGTTTGACATGTGTTTTGCCTCATATCCAATGACAAGTACTACAAATCATTTTTTTATGTATCAAAGTTTTATTTCAATTAAACTTTCACAGTTTGTAACATTATCATAAGCTGAACAGACCACTATACAAACAGATTATTTGGACTTATGATCGTGCATTTTCTTTCAGTGCGACTCATAAAACCCAAACCTGCCTTGAAATTGCCTCATTAAATTACCAACATCCACCAAAGTGATGGAAAATAACAGGCACCATTTGGCCAATTGAACAGGAATTTAATAAGCCAATAAGATCCTGTAATTAGATTGCAAAACAAGCTACAAAGTAGGCTGCTTGGATACATAACAACACCATAATGAGTACTACCCAGTTTTCAAGGTGAAAACAAGAACACTGAGTCGCCGCCATCATGAGACAAAATTTCCTATCAGTGCTGCGGAATGGTACATAACGACCTTTCGCACATTTGATTTTACCAGCGACAAATACAAATTACCACTCAGCCACAAAGGAAAACGAGACGGATTACGATCTAAGGAACTTCCCTGCAAGGAGATTATCTGGGAAATTGAACTCAAAATGGAAAGGAAAAATAATCAAATCCTTATCATTACTCATCATTCCACAATGAGTGCTATTACACAGGGTGTTCCCCTGGAGGCTGAGATGTAGGGCTGGAGTCCCCACGCTCACGGCCGACAAAATAAAACCAACATCATCATAATAGACCACATCTTGATAGCTGTCACGGCCACATTTTCTTTGAGTAACCCAAAAATGAAAAACCTTCCTCCTTAATAGAAATATCAGTATTCAATACACCTTTTGCAATCATCGCACTTAATAACATTGACTTTTCTACTTAATTCCTAACTGCTTGATTCATACAATTCTGATATGGCTGTCATATTCATTTGAAAAACATGTTTTGGGAAACAGTGACCACGGTTTTATTCTAGTTTTGACCACTACAAAATGACTACATTCCTTGTTGTAAAGCACACCTTTACTACGATTGTTGACTCATACTAAGCACCGTCTTGTTTTCACTTGTGAAAAGCTTAGAATGCTTGAAACAAACCTTGAATGCCATTTCTACACTAGGACTTTCTTACCAATCCACTTTTCATTAGAAATCTCCGAACAGCAACCTGACAGATCTTAATGGAACTGCCCTTACCTTTCTGGACTTCTATTACAAGTGGATAATGGAAGGTCCCCTGAAAGAGTGTGACCTAAATGGTAGGCTACTTGTCTCAGACTTGGTTTATATCTGAACAGATGTATTTCACCCAGCAGGACCACTTACCATTTAATCCAACAACAATCCGCTTTTGTAAACAAAATGGTCTAATTTCACATTTAAAATGTTTATACTCAGTTGTTTTGCTGTAAAGTATAAGATCAGGTATGAATATCAGGTCAGCACTGATCAAATCTGAGGCCATTTGGCAGATAAAGTGAAGCACTGGAGCTAGTTATACTGTGACCTGTATTCATCATACCTCACAAATGGGACCCTGATAACACATGATTTACTACTTCTGGCCAGGAAAATTGGATCCTTGGTATTTATCATGTTCATAATGCAGCTTCACATATACACTCCTCCACAAAGGTTGGATGGAGGGAGATAGGCCCCAAATTTAGCTGGTGTGTAACAGATGTATTTGGCCATACAGGTAGTTATTACCCATCCTCTATCCATCAACCCTTCCTTGATGGGGATGCAATTATTTGCTCCCATTTGTCAAATCTAAATGGCAGTTCATTATCGGGCCCCAACAGCCCATCCCATAACCCTTCTAAAAGGCCATGCCTAATAAAAATCACTGCGTGGCTCCAACTTTTACTGTGGCCTTACGGTTTCTGTCACGATAACTCCTCGTTTTTCCCTACTTTTACAGCTACATTGTGAAGTACTGTTAGTCGTTGTGGCTCAATAAAATGTCAGGACAAATTTTGTTCATGGTACAAGATCAAATGCATGTACTATATTTAGAGCTACTTTATTACACTGCTATGCATTTTACACTACATCTCTATGACTTGTCAAGGGCAGCGTATCCTGAAAGGGCTTGCTCAGAATTCAAATTACAACCTACGGATGTCCCTTTATGGCCAGTCTTCCTAGTGCTTTCAGCCATTTCTGTGGCACTCAGACAAACTCAGGGACTATAGAGAGAACATTTCTCCTGGAGGAATAGATTATTTATTCTACGATTCAAAATAAAATCAGACTTGAATGACTAGCATGATGTCTTTCTGTTGGAAGATCAACCACAAATAGCATCAATTCTAAAATGACATTGATACAATGGAACAGGATCATGACATTGCACAGATGAAGGATTGAACTGTAAGATACAGTCAATAAGATGCATCTACATATATATATATTCTTCTAGAATCAGTCAAGAAGAAACACATGTCCAACAGAATATTTCAATGTTTCGTGTACTTGAAATAAATTACTGTCTATAGTTCTTTGATAGTTAACAAGTGTGACAATTGAGATGGCTGCAAATTTGCGTTTTTCCTTTCCTTCCAATAAAATATCTTAAGGGCCATCACAGGGAAAACATGACAGGAATGCAAGCCAGATAGCTTGACATAAACTTACTAACTTACTTAGTTCGAGCTCCCGCTCGAACCAATCCAGAGTCTCCTCCAACCATAGTACATAAAGCACCTTATATAACCCATAATCTTTCATGTATTAATCAAGACATATAACTTTCTGTTATATCTATAAGTTATAATGGATCCAGACATCCTACTTTAAGCAAGTTCTTTTGCATTCTTGCAACAGACGGTTTAAAGTTTTCAATCATAAATTTAACTATCTATAGCTCCATAATTATAGTCACTACAGTAGCAGGAGATAATTAACTCCAGCTCAGAGACTACGGTCTTAGTTTGAACATAATATCAATAGCAGCGACAATGATCCAAGTAGCCTTATACCGATACTCCGTCCATTACCAATTCTTACTACTCCTGTCAAAAGCTAAGAAGTTTGAACTATGAGTGGAAGTTTTTTTAAAGTGCAATCCTATATTGCTACCATTAACCCATTTGATGTCCATTCTGAATGACCGACTTTGACAGGAGAATTCAGCAATCAATCTTTCAATTACATTAAGTGCTATGAATCAGGCCGTACCATCTGTTATATGGTTATACAGGGAAGGAGCAAACAGAAACAGAAGCAGCTCAATATTCCATCAACATGTTTATGGCCTCCATAAATATTAGTCACCATTCGTTTCAGGAAATAGTTACACAGACTAAAACAAATTTAATGACTCAAAAGTGTGTTTCTTGAGCTTGTCACTAGGAAAGAATGAGTAATAGGGATAACACACACAAAAGCTATAAAACAGATATAGAGTATGTAATTATTTTATAGCCTACAGCCACAAATAAATTATTTGTTGATCCTTCATAAATAAATTTTACTTTCAAATACAGTAAAATTCAACTGATATTAAATAGCAGAGATGAATTACATGCAAAAGAACAAAATGTTGTCTTTTGTCGTTTTTCATGTTGGAAACATTTTGAAAGGATTGAAACTTTGCTTGGAACTGAAAAACAAATGGTTCCATTGGAGTGGTCCTATTGATGCCCCAATAATGCAGCCATCATTCATTCGGGACATTACCCTCAAAGTTTGTGAAGATCTCGTGGAGCCATTTTTTACAATTATGGCATGATGTCAGTCCGAGTATGAAAACACATTTGTCCAGCTTAGCGGACAACTCCTTTCTATTATATGATATGCACAATGTGCTTTTATCTACTGTTGTGTGGCGGCTGATGTATGGCGTAAGAAATTACTTTGATGTTGCGCCCATCGGGATGGAAACAGCAAGGTCAATAGATTTCAGCCCGAGTTATCTCGCGTTAGGATGAATTCCATATCGGATATGGAATATAACTTTCTGTCATATCTATAGATGAAATAGAACTGAACGACTTTTTTTGTAGAATCTACTTGCCCATTGTATTCTGTAACTTTATACCATAAGCCATGTTATTATGATTCATATTCAGGAGAGCGAATTAGCATATCATACATCTTAAACCCATGGTCTAAGGTAAATTTGTCTGGGTCTGTCTTTGAAGGGAAGACTTTGAAAAAGGATTACAGGAATCTATTAAAAAGATGTGTCTCTGTATGTGGCAAAATGGGGCACTGTTGCTTCCACATTAGAATCAAAGTATGAGAATCCGGTGGTCGGGTTTGCAGTTTGGTCTGGACATGTCTGGAAAATACTACCAGACATTAGCATTTCTTTGGATTGGGACATTATATAAAAACGGCAGCCCCATATATGTGGGAGCTTATGGCATCAAGCCTGTAAAACAACCCAACATACTTATCAAGAGGAGTACAGTAGGGAATCCTTGGCTAAAAATATGCCATTGCAAAGCCGCATTACCAGTTGATGACTCAGTCAGGAGGAAAAGGTCAAAAGATTTACTTGTAGTGGATGATTATTTGATTGACTCTAAAAGATCTACATCCCTGTGGCTTTCAAGGACAAAAATACCTCAAGCCTTACATAACTGTTCTCCTTTTAAGTTTTTTGGCCTGAAATTTCATGTAAAAAATTCCTCAAATTCCGCATTTTACTTTAGCCACTGTATTCTGAAAAAAGTTTTTCATTCCAATTCAAATTTTTCTAATGCACAAAGAAGTCGACTGCAAAAATGACTACCTGTTGGAGGTGGATCGGAGATAATACCATAAAATCCCAAAGAAAAGAATTGGGATGTCAATAATTTACTCAAGGACAAAGACTGATGCAGTGGACAGAAAGGAATTACCTGCCCTCTGTACTCCTAACCTGTGATTTAAAAGAAAACTTCCAGTCATTCAATATTCTACAAGCCTACTCTAATTGTTGGTCTATTTTAAACACAAAGAAAGCAAAAATATAACCTCAATTCATGTAATACCTCCGGGTAACTTTAATCTGCCACCTTGAAAAAATAGCGTTCAAACAGAAGTCTGATGCAACAATCATCAGGTATGTTTTCTTAGGATATGCAGGAGTGCATTAACCTGAGGGTTGTTGCATCAGAGTTCTGTTTGAACACTATTTTTTCATGTATAGCATGTATGTGAACTGAGGTTAAACAGTGTCTGTCACTTGAACTGTATCCTTGTCATTTCCCACTAAAATGTGTTTACAATACAATATGTCTGGTATAGACCTAATTCTAAGATTGACAAATGAAAGCAGCTATCACTATGGTGATATTGGATTGCTATCAACATGTCATATTGCCTCAACAGAGTTGCTGGCAATGCCAGTGCTGTTTTCAATTATATAATGTACTATCATTTCAAGAATATCACTTCTTTATGTAGTTGTGTACAACAACATAATTGTTATCTGATCTTGTTTATCTATTACAAGATGTAAAAAAAATATTGCTAATAGTTTACATTCTAGAATTCAAGACATTATCCCCATCATTTGAAATCTGATTTTAATACGAAGTCCTGTTCCCAAAAGTAATGTCATATATTTTGTTTCAGATCAATATGCCAGAATTTAAAACCCCGGATCTTCAGAAGACATCATCATTCTGCTCTCAATTTTGATATGACAGGAACATTAATTTACCTATAGACCTAAAAAGTTCATTTCTTCAAACCAAAGAAAGTCAAGTCTTTCTTAACCTATTTTTCACCATACAAAAAGTTTAAATCTCTGACAAACAGGAAGTCAATGCCTTGGTCAAGTGATCACGACGCAAGACTTCTGACCACTTAACCGCTGCTTGCTACTTGAAGAAAAAGAAACCTTAATTTCCGAAAGCAGTAAGATGCTGTAATTTGCCATTGGTCTTTTCTGACACCTCTTGCAACTACAGTACATTTTCCAGCCAATATCCACTTCTATTGCTGGTTAGATGTCAATAGGTACTCATGAGCAGATCTTCCAGTTCTTATAGGGCAAGTGGTATATACTCCAAACTGATGGCAAACCTTTGTGTACTTCAGGGATCAGTACTCTGACCATGATACACACACTATTCAACAAGGGATGATAAACCTTCTTTATAGCTATTCCAACGCCATCTGGATCATGCCCTTTTCACTTAGAGAGACGCTGGCCGCCATCTTTCACAAAGCTTTCAAGCGAGAGCGAGACACCTGCTGTGCATTAAGGCTGAGAGACAAGTATTAATGACATCACAAAAAGCCAGGACCCTTACCTACAAGTTTTCTAACCTTTCAATCAGGAGCAACAGGGGACATGCATTAGATTTTGATTTAAGAGAGGGCAATCAATAAGAAGTGCTTTCCAGGGAAAGAGAAGTTGCCTTTATAAGTAGTAGTTACAAATCTATAAGGCCTATATAAGATCTACTGATTTTTGCAGGTTTTGCTTTGAGTAAAACACATTCCAATGGCACCAAAGACAGCTACAATGCCTTGTATATTACAACAGTAGATTCCTATTGACAACATTATATAACATAGTGATCTCCCATATTGTTGTTGTACAAGGGACATGCATTAACTGGTATACCACATACTTGTATAGAAGGCACTGAATCTAGGTAAGTACAGAGCGAGAATGTCCTTGTAGTTCTGACGTCCAAGATTGCATACAAAGAGGGCTTCTTGGGGAAGTGGGTAAGAAATGAAGTTGCAGCTTCCGTGCACTTCCCGCCAACCCATCTGTGATGCAGAGATATGGGCCCCATTATTGGATTAGGTTCAAAGGCACAGAATGAACACTATCTTCTTCCCATCAACACGCTCTAATGGATTATTGGGCCAAGATTTATCTTGTTTATAGCTCTGCCTTTGAAGCAGAAATTTATTAGTGTCTCCATTATAAGGGGAGCTGATTTACAGGCAGCAGAGGATATCCACATTAATAGCACAAATGCACGCCTTAAATTCAGGACCCACGTACAATCTCTCCTGACCTTCTGGGAATAACCTCTCTACTTCAAGTTAGAAAATACACACTGTGAGTTAAGTATGGCAGGATCAAATTTTACACACTGTATCTAAATCACAAGGTACATTGTACATGTCGTTAACATTACGACAGCACTCTTTGAGTGG
>LZCU01069425.1:6507-19187 GCA_001663935.1 Asymmetron lucayanum | reverse complement strand
CTTTGCTGAATACTTCAAATCTTCCTTGACATTTCCCCCCCTTTTTCCTCCTTTAAACATTCTGTTGTAAATACCATTGAGATACCCATTTTGCCAAAGGACTTTTGTATTATCATGGCCATTACCAACTCGAAATTATTTACTATAGGCATTTATGCTAACATCAGACTGGATGAGAACTATCTCTACATCAAAGTTAATTAAGGATCTAACTGTATCACATTGGGCAGAGTCCCTGGTGAATATTTCTGCCTGTCAGCTTTTCTAATAGCAGTGCTTCCTGTGGCTTTGTGGTTTGAGATAATGAGTGAGCAAACCTGGCAGTGATAAACGTACTTTGTTCTGGCATAGCCAGGGGTATGAACCAATCTGTCTTAAATGGATGTTACAATACACAGTTGGCAAGAGGTAAAGCAAGAAGACAGTACACTTTGATGTCAACCTTCATTGATATTGGTTAATATGCTGGTCAGTACTTTCAGCTGGAAAGAGTAGAACTTGCCAATCCGCTCCTTTGTTTTAGAGCATATTGATATGTAGGCCTTTAGTCTATAAATTTTGAACAAGCAAAGTTTGTAGGCATCTCATTTGGCACTTGATAAATTTGTAGAAAATGAACAATGGATTCAGGGTACAGAGTGATTTCAGTTTTTCATCAGCATGTGGTGCCCATTGGTGTTGCATGAGAAACTAAACGGTGAACTGAAACTTAATTTGGTTTGATTAAACTCATTTACAAGACTGACATTGCATGTTTATTGATTGTGATATATTCAGCATGGTGCATAAGGATCTCATAAGCACGTATGAAATTGCTTGGATGATTGAGCAGCTTCGGTTACCATAGTAACAGTATCATAGTCTGGATGGCTATTTCTGCATGAAAGTTTTGATATAAAGGATAACAAGAGAGGGAAAACACTAGTGTTGTAAGATTTTATCAGTATGTTTAGGAGGGCAGGAGAATAACTCAGTCCTATAGCTACTGAGCAGCTGATAGCCGATAGAGCGGACTGGAGAGAGAGAGTGGCCTCAGTCCGGGCAAGCCACCCGACCTGATGATGATGATAGCTACTGACTAGTGATAACTATCGTTAACCAGAAGAAAGTGATAAATGCTATGTGAATCGACTAAAGATAACTAATGTTGCTAACTTCTTCCCCCAGACACCCACCAGTCCTCAAGGCGAGGAGTCTGCGGCAGAGAAGCTCTACCAGGAGCTCCCTGAGTCCGGTTTCACTCGCTCCATCTCCAACCCAGAGGCTGTCATGAGGCGGCGCCGCCAACAGAAACTGGAAAAGAAACTGCAGCAATTCATGAGTGGGCCAAGTTCAGGTAGAGTCAAGGTTCAATAGCATAGTGGTCAGCTATGGGTGGATAGTGAAGTAACATATTTTTTTAGAAGGGTCAATTACACTGATTGAAATTTGGGCAATATCTGCCAGAAACATTCCTACCTTATGTTCAAACTTCAGAACTTTGATTTTCCTGGAGATCTAGTTGCTCTAGCTTCTAGGCCTACAAAGAAAACATGTCCATTGTTTCTTTCAGGCCAAAGAGGCAGTACCTTATTTTCTGCTATAGATCCTACTACCCAGTGGTAGCTTCGACCTGCATACTCAGTAGTCTCCTTCCATTTTGTCATGTTTTGGCCAAACCATAAATTAAGGCTTACACCCTATCTGTCATTCATATGGAGAAAATGGCCCACTTCTTCACAATTTCTCCCAGTGAAAAATGTTTTAGAAGAAACTATACCATAGTACATGATGTCACCATGATCAGCATTGCAGCTTAGGAGGTATGTTAGGACGATTATGTCTAATTCTTGATCAAAAGATAAAATTGTTCTCACAAGTGACTTTGTTGTCCCCCACCCCTCAGGTGGCACCTTGAAAGTGTATGCTGAGACCATCAAACCAGAGGTGCCCTACAAAACCCTCCTGCTCTCCACCAATGACACGGCAGCGTTCGTGGTGAAGGAGTCCCTGGAGAAGTATGGTCTGGATAAGGAAGACCCCCTGGACTACTGCCTAGTACAGGTAAATTAGCTCCCTAACGATCACTTAATTAGGTACTTAATGATGCAATTATCTCTCCACAGGATGTCATTAGAGCTAGTCTATTGAAAACTATTCAGGAAGATAAATGTAATACCCTCTTTCATTTTAATAACTATCTCCCCATGTTTTGAATCATTTTTGGCCTCCTGTAGTTTCATATTGAAACAGGTTTTCACCTCAAAGCCTCCCCAGATTTTCTGCAATGAAACAGACCCAAAGACACTGGATTGATAGGAAGCTTGACCAGAAATCAGACAGTGGTTGTGGTGTTTTGTGTCACTTGTAAATTTTTCCGTGATGGGCGGAGTCTTACAGGAAAACCATTAAATGAAATGTGAGAAAAAATAAATGCAACGAGTTCACGTAAGGTCACGTTAGTCCATGCGTATGCTGAATGTATGTTCACATAGCACAGAGTGGTTTTGGTTGTGTCGTTACTTGTTGTAGGTAGATGACATTAATTCGTTTTTTTCTGAGAAGTTTTTGTGGTCCTTTGTAAACTTCAACGGAAGAGTGGATGCATTGTGTTACTAGGATGTCAACCCAGACATGCAGGTCCTTATGTCATATTACTGTAAATGCATTTAATTTCGCAGTGGTTTTATTTTGCGGAATTCGCGGTGACCTCTAACCGCGAATTCAAAAACACAGCGAATATTCCCTTCTATATTGTACTGTGCCACAGAATTGCTTCAACCGCGAATCTACATCCCCGCGAAAAGCTCCGCTTTTCTCCTACCGCGAAATATAACCACCGCGAAATTAAATGCATTTGCAGTATACAAGAAGGTACTATCATAGTACATGCAAGGTTTGAAATGAAGCTCTGTATTTATTCATATTCATGTTAGAGTGACAATTCTTCTGCCATCATGTTGTTTCGTTTTTCCATTCCCCTTCTTAGCTATCTACCACCAGACGTATCAATGTATGTATTAAATTGTGTACGTAGTCAATCACATTTGCACCGTGAGTGTTTGAGAATGGACTAGAATATGTTGGGCAAATGGGGTTGTTGTGGGAAATGGCATCTACCAGGTGGTCTTGAACCACATATTCAGTGGCCTCATGCTGAATTTGGGGATTGCCCAAAAGTAAAAATTGGAAGATTATATAAGTCAAATGATTTCAGGAATCGTCCTTGGAAAATTGAAAAATTGGTTTGTAACCTAAGGGCTGTAAGAATAGGTTTTTCTTGCAAACATCGGCCGTATTGGCTGTATTCCTGCCAAAAGCATCCTTTCTGGTCTGTTCCGAAAGTCAGAAATGCCAGAAATACCCGTACTTAAATTTGCAATCGAGAATACTTTGGGTGAAAATGTTATCCCTCCTTTTAAAATGTGTCTGTACTGCACTCTGCATGACTTGTGCTTTAAACCTGACTAGTTCAGAATGCAGCAGCAATGTTAGCATGTGTGTCCTTGTTGTGTCTTTGCTAATCAATAACAAAACTGTGTGTAATGATTTCACTCCCTCCAACACTTAGTCTAAGTCAATCTGCATAATATGATCAGCTTTCATGTCTGTGCATGCAACAAAACATAGTCACAAAAATGTACCTTCCAAGGTACAACATTACAGAAGCACATGTACTGGAAAGTGCTGAATATTGCAAAACTTCCTGATTGGTTGTACAAGTAATTGGATCATCAAGTGACTCAAGTGTGGCTGCACTACTCTGTACCACTGCTTATTCAGATATTGAACAGTACAGCTACATTTTAACCAAGTTTCCTGTAGGCCATGACCATAGCAGCTTGTACTGGAAGGAGTGAAATAACCACTTGCACATCCCTGTAGAAACACTCAGCAGCACCCCAGGACTATTGGGCTGGTCTTGTCCTGTTCCTTGGACAATTTGCTAGTAAAACTTTGCAAGTTGTCTCAGGACCTCACTAGGTTGTGGGTGTACTGTGTCCCAACCCTCCAGACTAACGTTTTGACCCAGGCGCACTGGTGTGCAAACTGAAAAAAAAATTGCGGGCACACTATGCAAAACATGAGGCACATTATGCAAAACTTTAGGCATGTGGGTAAAAGTTTAGGCACATTAGGCAAATACTTGGTTGTTACAGCATTACGAAAGCTGAAGCAAAACCCTGTTTTTTAATTGTTAGGCATTTATTTAGCATATAGTTTGACCCAGATGAGGGTCTTGGAACCTGTTTATAGCCCATAGATTTTGGTGCACAGGTAAGATGTGACAGGTGGACTGGGCGCGCCTTATAGAAACAATTTGGGTGCACTTATCATCTTTAGGGTCTAAACCATGCACACTCTGGAGGGTTGTGTCCCCAACAGTACATCAGGATAAGTATCCTCAGCCCACCCCATGTTCTTGCGTGTTCTCTTCTCTGTGTCTCCTGGCCTGTAGGTCCAGCTTCCCCCTGAAACCTCCACCTGGAAAAGGATAGGCAACAACCTCAGCCCCATCAGGGAGGTAATCCCTGCTGCTGCTATGTGCCGTGACCCTGCTTCTCCCCACTTCCCCACAGTAGTCTCCCCTTGTTCTCTCCTAGAGGCTTCCTCTGCAGTGTATGCCTCTCTAAAGCATGTTGTTGCCCCTATTATTATGGTACCATCCAGTCATGCTTTACAAAACCAATCTTCCTTGGCATGGCCACTTTTTACCTAGCGGTTAGATCATGGTGGCTCTGCAGAACATTCTGCAGTTAGATCCTCAACCAGTTTTGACCTGGAACTAGCTCTCATCCAATCAGATATTGGTCTGTCAGTAGCTCCTATATTTATTAATATGAATTTTAACAGCCACGACGATATAAGCAAAGAAAAGATGGGTATGTTGGTTGCTGACTGGTGTGCCCAGTCTGCTACCCAGACAACTACATGTATATCACTTGATGAGTATCTCATACACAGCAGCAAGGCTAAATGAGGAAGTTCAGCAGAGCCACCATGAACCAACTGTGTCGTGAATGAAGGGTAATGTCAAGAGAGATTGTACCACTCAACAGCACTTCAAGAAAGAGCCATCTTATACTGTTTTTCTGTTTGTAAAGCATGATGAGATGAGACCATTGTCGTTTTTTATCTTCTCTAGTTGTTTTGCACAGTTGTAGTGCTCCCACACTTTTCCTCGGACCCTGTAGTCTAGTGCTGCTCTGCTATGATATTTCAGTAGAACTACTATCCCAAAAAAGCTTGATGTCAAGTCAGCTTGTACCCAGTGTAATCACTTGCTGCCTTCACGATTTGCTCTCCCTTTCTGTGGGCACTTCTTTCCTATTTGCCTTGTATCTGCTGTTGTAGTGTTTATTATCTTCAACACCTTTGCAGCCTGTTTGCAGTGATAGAAGTACAATGTAAAGAGTCTCAGTTCAGCTTTAGTAGTTCTCCCTATTTGGCCCAACCTGTCAGCTCTGATTGCTGAATTTGTGACCTGGCACCCAAACACCAGCTCCAGTGTCCAAATCCACACTACACGCATGATATGCATAACTGTATGATCAAGCCTGGATGAAGTCAGCATTCATTTATATTTTAGGACAGTCTCCTTCGGTCACTTGCTACATGCTGTAGTGTACCCTGTGTTGTCTGTCAGTACACTTTTCAATACCCCCTGACCAAATGTGTTTTCACCCTTACCTTAATGTCCATGCAGATTGGGCTTGTTTTGATCTTATTCTGATGTGCTTTGTATGTTTTTCTGCAGTTGGAGATTCACACAAACACAGAAAAATGTACGAACCACTGCTCCAAACAAGCCTGACTGCTCAGTCTGTTTGTAGATAAAACCTTACCTTCCTCCACTCTGTATATGCACCAGTTCTTGATTCACATTCTGGGATTGTTTTTCCTAATTTCTGACTTTCCTCTGTTCCTTCCTTGTTCTCATGCATGTTTTTGCTGAGTTTAAGACATTATTGCTAACTTAAATTTACCATATCATACCGTACAAAGGACCGTTTTGTTTACCTTTAAATCATCCATTTCTTTCAGCCTCTGAGGGACACACAAGTTTGGTTATAATTATCCATTTTCAGATAAGTTAACCGTTCCAATGCCAAGGCTGGTAAAACTATAGCTTTATAATCAGCTTGTGACACTAGCAGGGTTAGATTTTTATTACTTACCAGTTGATGATATTTTAAATGTATTTTACTTCTTCCCTGTGTTGACAAGTGGAATACTGGAATATACAATTTCATTTGTGTCAAATAAATTCTTTAATGTTATAACCATGTTACTTGGACCCTGGCTTCTTACCCCGTTTTTAATTCTTATCCCCTCTACTGTGTGGTTTGAAATTAGCCTGTAACATTTTTAGGGTTAAGAGCTTGCTGTTACTGTTGTACTAGTACACCCACAGCAGGGAAAAAGGGTTTTATCCAGCAATGATTTTTAGTGGATTTAATCATTGTATATTTTTCCAGGTTCAGCTTCCGCCAGGCAGTACCACTGTGACTGACACCGGGGGATGGGGCAGGGAGTTAATTCTAGATGATGATGATTGCCCCCTCCAGATCCTAATGGACTGGCCCGCACAGAAAGGTTGGTTGAACTAAGAGTGTTCGTGTTTAAATTTAAGATATAGTATTACCCACAGAAGTTGAAACTAGCAGTGATGAAGTCGAGAAACAGTTACAATACCTAATTGACTGCCACCGCCATGACAACTTATTAGGAACATTGGTGTTTTATATGGATCATTTTTTTTCTTTTTCAACAAGATACGAGTGATTCTCAGGAGATGGAGATGTTGGGAAGACAAGATCATGTGGTTTTCTACTGCCCCATTCTCAGTGGTGAGTCGTGTTACTGAAAATGGAGCAGTAGGGAACTGTACGATCTTCTGTCACCAACATCAGCTTGTTGGTATGTGACTGACAGTCTAGCCTGTAAGGAGTAGTTAGCCTGGAGTATTAAATATATTTTGGGACCAAACAGGTTTATTTCAATGTCCACAACAAACTGGCAGTTTTGTGTAGATAAGAAAAGGTGTCTTTGAACCCCACCCCCACCCCCCCAAGTGCCATAGTAGTAGATTACTTCAGATGTATTTTTGTAAAAATCTTACAAATGGAAAAGTTTCAATGACGCACATCACAATGAACCAGCCATGGAGGGTTCCTCTCCTGGGTGATTGAGGGTAATTGAGACCTACAGGACAAACACCTTTTGATTAAACAATTGGGTGTTGATGACCTTGATCTGTTGACATGTACTTTTTGCTTCAGAATCACTGAGAACAACTTTATGTCATGCAGCAGATTTGTGATTGTGAACTTTCATGTGTCTCTGTAGGCACCCTTGCCTTCCAGTTGAAACGACGTCCGTCTGACGCACGTGGACAGAAGAGGAAGCCCAAGAAGTCCAAGAGCAGCAGCAAGTCCAGCGAGAGTGACAGTTACCAGGACATGGGCCCTGTTCCACAGGACAGGCTACCCTTCCTGGTGGAGCTCAACCCTGGTGGGTTCTTGGTTTTAACTGTATGCTACTGTGGAAATGCACTTCAGTGATTTGTGGTGGATGATTTTCTTTGCTCCCTCAGTTAGTGTAGTTTCATAAATAGTGATAGGAACCCTCCTGTGTGTTATGTTATGCTTTGACTCTACATGGTGTTTCTTCGGACAAATAGAAAATAAAGAAAAATCTAACAAATTTTCATTCTCATCAGTCAATGATGTCATTCTGTCTTTACGTTGTATGATTTTTAATATAGATGTGTTTGTAAGCTGTGTACACCAAACCTGCTTGTTGGCATTTAGCAGCTGATGTAAACTAGCCTGGTCTCCACTCTCTCAGGACCAGGCCTACTCGTGCCCCTAGGGCAACGCCGCTACCTGAAGTACTGGTGGTCATGCCAGCTTTGAGTCAATTAGCCCCTAGTGCTTTACTCCCAGGCCTAATTAACTCCCACTGCCCTGATCACAGCAGTGTTGTTAGTTTAGGTGGTGGCATGTTGTATTTGGGAACACCGAGTAAAAGATCACCTGGCCCTGCAAGTCTCTGGTCACCAGGTTGGAGTAGCTTAGTCAGAGTAATTAGATTAGACATGATTACCGCTTTTTCTGGATTTGAATATAGTTGATACCTAGTTGAGGACTCACAATTTTCTTGGCCATTCTCATCAAAGGTAGCTTGAAAGTCAAGTGCAAACTCATGATTTTGTAGGTGTTTTTTAACTGTTCATATTTTCTGTGTGTGCTCAGACGATCTAGTTGAGCATTGAAAGTTGAACAGTGTGCTGAAATTTTTGTTACAACTAGGAATCAGTGCATTTGGAACACTGGTCATTTGTAACATCTGTCATTTTCATCCACATGACTCTTTTTGGCCTGAGTTCCTCTCTGTCACTCTTTTGTGTCCCACTCATATCTACTTCTCTCTCTGCCTCATACTGCCGTCTTCAGGCACGTTGATTAACAAGAGTAAGTTGGCCCTTCATCTTTGTCATGCAAACTTCATTTTATGGATGACATCTTTTAGGAAGCCTCAAATCTGCTGTGAGAGTGAAAAAATTAATTTTGTAACTGGAGGTTTTATTACAAGCGCTCATTCTGTAGCAGTTTTGTCACATTACGACATACATGTATTACCTTGTTGTCTTCTTGTTCTCTGTTGGCTTCAGATCTTGTATTATCGCCTTATATCTCGTTCATTGTGGTGAGCATAACTGCAAATCTCTGCAAAACAGGAGTAAGATTTCTTTGGTAGGGTGTGCTAAGACCATTGCAAGTGCAGATGTCATCCATGAACTTGAGTTTGTGTTGCCCTGTTAGTAACCCATGCATGCAACACAAAGGACACATCACAATAACCAGTATCATCATTGCCAATCCACAAGGATACTCTTCTTGTCCCATCTTGGACTCCAATGTACCCATCTAACATCTCGATGAGTGAGTCCTTGAGATATCCAGACCAGGCCCTTATCCAAATTTACATCTACATCATGCTTAATCTACAGTGTGCTTCAGACCTTCTTTTTTCCACCCTATTTAGATTAATACATAAAGAAAAAACTTTTGGAATCAGATAGGAACCCTTTTTCAGTATTAACTCATTGTAGCAGTCTTCTTTTAGACAATCTTCTTTTAGTCGCTATTTTTTTCGTCCTTAAGAAAATCACATTTCAATGATATGATTTGCCCTCAGACAGTTTGAGAAAGTGTATCAAGAGTATGCAGACTCTTAACCTTTTTTCCATTTTAAAGAAAGCACTGTAGTATGTAGAGACAATCTCTGCAGATGTAACATAACATTTGTTAATTTCTGTGGTCTGTTTTTACTCCAGATGGTTCAGAAATGCTGAAGCCCCGTCTGCATCGCCTGCAGCCAAACGTCACTGAAGTTGGCAGTGAAAGATCCTCATCCACAAGTGCCCAGTACCTTCAGGTAAGCTAGCAGTTGTCCAGAGTAGCAATGCAAATGTTTGTTGAACATTTGAACAAGTGTTAAGTTATTGTGGATGAGAGTACTTGATCCCAACGACAGATTTGAAAGCATTTCATAGGTCCGTCCTGACTTTACCGCATGTTTACAATGTGCAGGTATGCAGCATTTGATTGTTGTTTGTGAAAAAATCAACAGAAGATTGGTGTGGTCTATTCCTAACAGAATTCTTGCAACCCACATCTAACCTCAGTTGGGAATATAGTATGGGGAAGACCCTTATGGTGTGAAGTGGGCATTATTCAGTCGGCCTTACCAATATCTTGAGAAGTCTAACCACTGACACTGACACTGGTCTGGCAGGGCAAGTTAGTATATAAGTTTGATAGAAGAAATGTTGGGGAAAAAATCAGCCTTCAGAACATGATAGCAAGGGGAAAACAATTCGTAGTCAACAAAAAAATCTGCAAAATTATACTAGTTGTTGAAGAATTGTGATTGAAATTGAGGGTAACACTTGTAAATTAGAAGAATATGTATTTAAGGTTTTGATAGGCTGTGCTTCCTTTCATATTTTATTTTGTGCAACTAACTTTAACTAAGACATTTCTTACACCTGCAGATCATGAAGTGGTAACAGCCTAGCATAACTTCTAACTTGTCTAGTTCATAACTATTGCTCTGCCTTAACCTGTCTCTTGGCTTTTCAACTTGCTATGGTGCTCTCCTGGACACATTATTTTCCTTATTAAAATGTTAGAAGGTGGCACTATTACTACTTTGTCTCTTTTTTTTGTACCAAATTGAAATGACTCTAGATACAAGCTACAGAGCACTATCAAAAGTACTTGTTGGAGGGTGTCAGTTTGCTCCAGGAAAGTATTATGAAAAGGAATTAGAGTGCAGGATAAGAATTTGAAATATCAAAATGTCTCCAAATCCTGTCCAAATCCCCACAATCAATGCTATTCGTTGAGTTTTGTTCAAGAGTCAGGTTAAGTATATCCAATCAAAATTTCAGCATAAGACGTAATAAAATGCATAATGACCAATTTCCCCAAATACTCATTATCAGTGCTATTTGTGGACGAGAACTAATTTTGTTGGAGAGTCAGGTCAAGTAAGGGTATCCAATCAAAATGGAATTCAGGTCAATTAGATCAAAATGGAAACATTAAAGGACTAAAAGGGGCAAAATGGGGGATGAAAGTGGAGGAAAAATTTGTATCAACGGTTCACTCCCTAGTTCTTCCGCGACAGGGGTCCACGGTAGTGCGTGATAACTAAGTGTAGAAAGGGTTTTGACTGAAATTGAGGGTTCGGCTTTGAGTGTGCCTCTGCTGTAATCTAACGAGGATGTGTAAGAGCTACTGACACTGGTTGAAAGGCTACGAAATGTTGTCTTAGGAGTGAAAATTGTTTTGACATTCGAGCTTCTCTGCCACGTATCCGTCCACGTGATGTGTCCGCCTGGCATAGATAAGTGTGTAGAACGCTCAGGGAGTGTCATCACAATGCAGAGCGCCATGGATTATTGAGAATTTTAGTATTCAAATTGTAAAAATATTTTGCGCAATGATAGCTCAAGTTTGCACGTATTTTATGATATCAGTCATTCTTGCCGGAAAATCAGGAAGATGGGACAAATCTCGTGTCTAAATGCCCAGTTTTGGTCATAATTTGTAATTTTTTACAGGAAAATGCATATTTCAGGTCGAATTTATCAAAATTAGAAAGAAAGTGGGGAAAGAAACACTGTGACAGTTCTTTTTAAAGTTGAAGGGATATCCCTCCTTTCCATTAGCAATTGTTTTGATTTGGAACCATACCCTGGGAGAGCGGGCCGCCAGACATAATAGTGTACATACGAAAATAGTTTCATCAGGTTGGTAAAACTAGGATATAAGAGTTTCTTCAACACAACCAAAATGATTCATACCTGCTTACGTTTCGATGCCTACATCGGCGGTACATAGCAGCGAAAAGTAGTGCTCCAGTCAGAAGCTCTGAGGAAGGTGCCTGATAGGCATCGAAACGTAAGCAGGTATGAAACGTTTAGCTTGTGTCGAAGAAACTCTTATATCCTATGATAGTGTGCAGTTTTCTAATGAGACCCCAAATTAACTGGGTGGTGGTGGTACCTCAAGATAGCAAAAGTACTGATGTGCTAACGACGTTGACGGGGAAAAAAGGCTGAACAGATGGAGAAAAAACTTTGCATGGCTTGTCGACCTGAATTTTTAGAACACACATTCCTATCTGGTCCATTGCTGATTTGGAGGATGTTGAAAGTAATTTTGCATGAAACTTTGATTACTGGTAATTCCCTTTTTTTGCAGATGGAAAAATAAGGTTATAGAAAAAAAAAGAAATCCAGTAAAAGCAACGATCTAATCAAGATGAAAGGAAAAAGTAGGAGAAACATAGGACTGCACTTGCATGCTGCAGGCTAATTTTATCAGGCTGCAAACTTGAAGAGCAGCATTGCAGCATGGAAAGTTGATGTAGTCCAGGGCATGACAGCAGACATACGTGAACCACTATGTATACTGAAGTAAGCAAGGACCTACTGAGGACCCATTTAGTCATGTGTTGATATTAAATTTAAAGGTGGCCATCTCAGAACAGTACAATGCCAGTAGTTTGCATCCACACTGGCTGCAGCTACCCTTTGGACATAAAGTTATGGGCACTGTGTTGCACTGCAACAGACACCTTTTTAGTTTTCATATCCCTAAATGGATGTGACAAGAACATTTTGAATGTAGTCATATATTGCTCAGTTGGATAATATGAATGATGCTATCCTATGCCTCGTATGCCAGCAATCATCATAAGTCACAATTTCTATGAGGTCTTGAAATATCATTCAGGGTTCACATTGTCTCAAGTCTGTAACAGTAAGAGTAACAAATAGAGACAGTTTCAAAACTTTGAGTGGTTTTTTCCTTGTAAGACATCTCAAGACTTTACATAAGCCAAGACATGACTCTCCTCAGAACATGGTGTAAGTGGTAGACTTAGTGTACTAACAATGCTGATTCCTGGCTGTTGAAGCTGGGAGTGAGTGTTCATGTACATCTGCTGTCATTAACGCACATCTCTGACCCACTAACCAACCGGAGCACTTCTCCCACTGGCACAGCTGAATGTGGCCGAGACAGACTCCGGGTACCACTCCTCCTCCAAAGGGGAGGTAGGTGGGAACCTTTAGTGCAGTACAGTGAGGACGCCGGGATACTTCCCAAATCCCGCGGGAT
>LZCU01068781.1:0-16537 GCA_001663935.1 Asymmetron lucayanum | reverse complement strand
GGTGAGGGCATCTACGAACAAACATCTCAGGTATATTCATAAAGTATCTAATAATCACATCATTTGCTCAGAATTAGTCATCATTCTTAATAGGCATAAAATGCACCTTTCATCGGACCGGCTAGTTAATGACAGGCAGACAAAACGCTGCATAACCGACTGTATTATCATTTCAGAGGGCTTTGCCTCTTCGTTGGACAGCCATCGAAGCTTGGGCAAAAGGCATCTACACAGCTAAGAGTGATGTGTATGGATATTTGTAATTCTATTTTCTATGAGCCTTTCACAAGTTATCATGATAACAACGTTAAATGGCTACATCATCTTTCACTGCTATGTTTTATATTTCTGGTCTATTCTCCAAGGCATGTGATCAAAATAGTCTTTTGTTACGTTTTTCTTAAAAGATCACACTGATCTTCCCGTCAAGAATGTAATTCGTAATACGGTATTACCAATCGTACCCCCTTTGCTGGGAGATGATAGCATCCTATTGATGTCATGTAGACTAATATACCTCGTTGTTTGTGGTCATTGGTACAGGTGGTCGTTTGGCGTCGTCCTGTGGGAGATCACTACATTCGGTAAGTGTTATGCTACGTGAACAGATATCTAAACGTGAAGCAATAAAGTTGCATGTCCAAAAGCTATGTGATGTGTGACCATGAAAAATCATCTTAACAATTACGTGTTAAGGTCCAGCTTGATCTTTTTCGTTAACAGGCGGCAAGCCTTACAGTGGGATGAAGGCTAAGGACCTGCTACAGAAACTTGAGGCCGGCTACAGAATGCCTCGTCCAACCAACTGTGACGAAGACCTGTATGGACATTTCTCTCTGTTTCTTTATGCACTTTGCTGCAATACAGCCTGCAACTGCCTTTCATACTGCCATCATGCTATTCTGTCGTTAGCGTCGCCTGGGAACATCAGTAGGGAAACCTACAGATGTATTATTAAAACAATGAATGGCGTCATTACACCTATACACTACACAAAGCAAATACTGAACCTCGTTACCAAGTCCATGGTCAGGGTAAATTTGATCTTCTTGTTCCTACCCAGATATCAGATGATGCTGTCTTGCTGGAGCCGCCGACCGCAGGATCGCCCCAACTTTACCAGTCTTGTAGAACAGCTGAAAGGCATGATGGCGGACCAAAGGGTTGGTGATGTTCTCATTAGGATTTGCCTTCAGTGTTAATCTGTAGCTTAGGGATGACTTTATAGGAGACGAACAAACACGAATGCCTCTCTCTTTGATATCCAACATTGCTTTTATGACATGAATGTGGTATAATATGCCACAGTCGGTAACATAATTGATGCCGAAACGGAACAAGGACACCCATCTGCCAGGTTTTTGTCTGCAGATTTGAGGACGTAATTACACACGGTACGATCCTGTCATCGGTTTTCCTCATGTTAAGTACGTTTACGTGATCTTGATTCCATAAAATGGACAAATAAATGGCTCATAAGCTGATGCTGTGACGATCTTTAAGAAGATACAGCTTATTTCGGTTTTCTGATGGATATCACATTACTTCACAGGTCTACGTCAACATTAAGGCGGCGGGCGACTTTCCGTATGAAGAACATGACTCTGATACTGACGAGGACTGAGTTTTGTGCCGAGAGAGTACGCGATATCAGTGAGAGTAGATGTTAACATAGTTTGTTGTGTGCAGGGTTTAGGGTTGTGCTTATACCTAAACTGTTCGCACCTGTATGTCCTGTATCATTGTCTGTTTTACTCCACCCCATCTGAACAAATATATATAGGATTTAAATCTTAGCGTAGAATTAGAAGAGCAGAGGAAAATTAGGGAGAGAATTAGGGACGCCATTATTACAGGGAATTCTACAGTGGTTGATATGTAACTATCATATTTGCACTACGTGGGACTCCCAATCAGGTAAACTCTGGTAGTTCCTGTTAAGGTCCAATGATGTGATAATTATGGGTATTAGTTTGTGATGATTTCTTCATAGAGAACTAAAGAGACTACTGTGAGTTAAGATCCACTATCAGCAAAATTAGATTTAGCTCAAACACACACACAAACACATTTAATCTCCAACTGACGCTCCAACGATCAGGAAAAAGAGATGTTTACAGACACCAAAGGAACTCCGCTGTGGAAGTAAAAGCACAACTTTGTTAACTTTACAAAACGCACTCATTACAGAAAATATACACATTTTGTCTTCCGCTGCTTCCAAAAAATGAAAGGAAACCCAAAGAGCGTAGATTCTATTCCATCCTCTTTAGGACAGTCTGTAGTCAGCATTGCTATCCTGCACTGTATGCACACTTTACCCAATTTAAGATATGCTGCAAACTGCCTTTGGGCAAAAACCTGCAAATGTACTATATTTCGTACTGCTAGGACGCTGCGTCCCTGTTAGTGTACAAAACTAGACGACTACATTTCCAGATCTTTTCCGGACGCCTTCAGCGTGGTTAAGTGATGGCCTCCACCAGACATTCCTCCGTCGGTGTAGATCGTAGAATTAGTCACAAGGGGGATATTGGCCAGGAGTGTCAGTCGGCTGAATGTTAACAGTCAAACTAAACCCGCTGAAACATGATTCTTCCTATATGATAGCTAGCGTAGTTAGTCTGGTAGATACTAATAAAATGACCACAATATCGTTCCTGGTGTCTCACACTTACAATAACGCATCCCGATGTGTACATGTATATCCATCCACACTGTCTCTGGTCTCTTTAATCTTACCTAGAATCATATATAGTCGCCATCAACGTTTTATGTTAGCTATCATTATTCCTTTAAAGATAAATTCCTATGAAATCAAACGAGATATTCAGCTTCAAAGTTCAGACCAGCGCGCCCCCTGCAGTACTAGTATGAGGTGCTAGGGACCCCAGTCTTCTGACACTTCTTTGTTATCACAACACCTATCTGCTACCCCAATTTGGTGTCCATAGCACCTTTCAGTCAAGAGATACGAAAACTGGAAGTTACGCTGCAGTACCGTAACAAGCAGCTAGAGGGCCCAAAATCTAATCATTTCCAGGTCTCATGAAGGTCTACCCACATGCCAAGTATGAAGAAGTTATTCAAGTTGCGTCAATTTTCAAGGCTGAGGATCGATGCAGCATCTATGACAATCTTTTGTGAAGATAACTATTGAGAACAATACAAGCACAGACGTCCGAGGACTTGAGGTATCTATAGAATACATGGAGCTTTGGAAGTCCTGAACACAAGAGCGCACACCAAGGTATTACGGGGACTCTGAAAACGTAAAATATTATGACGTTGTACGTTTAAGGTCCGCACCTTTTTCTTACATGTGTCGTGGTACTTAAGTGTTAATTCAAGATAGCTACATGGAAATATTTGCATCCTTTAACCATATTTGGTTCATGCACCATTATTATCACTTGTGCAGCTGACGTAACCGTTTAAATACATGTTGAATTCAAGTCTATGCTTGCAGTAAGAACATCAGTTCCTGTGTATGCTCAGATAGGCATCCGTACTTGACAAAATCAGACAAATACTTATCCAATTCAGCCCAGGCAACAGAATTGTAACATTTCTATTAACACACACGAACAACATTATAATAACAGTCTCTCTGCTGAAGAAACATTTGTTATAGTTGATTGTTTTCTCCCATGATCATATGGTATGTTTTAACTTGTGTATATAAAACCATACGAAGGTATCAAACATTCAAGCCTCAACAAAACCACAAGTCTAAATCACGTACACAATAAACTATTATAACTCATTCTCTTACAAATTTCTTGTGCTCTGTCCTAACAAAACTTAGTCCTCGTCACTGCCTGAGCCAATCTCTTCATACGGGAAGTCGTCTGCCGCATTCATGTTGACGTACGCCTGTGCAAGAATGTTATGATATTCATCAGAAAACTGAAATAAGCTGTATTCTTTATAGATTGTCACAGCGCAAACATTGATAATCAATTTATTTGCCTTCATTACAGAGTCAATAACACATCACAGGTAATAGAAAATAGCCTGATTGGAAAATTGTACCACATGTGATTACGTTCTCAAACCTGTCCAAAAATCTTGCAGATATCCCTGCTTGCTTCTGGCATGTGTAATGAAAGCGATGATGCATGTCATACCATACAAAATCAATGCTGTGCAGGTAACACGAGAACCCTTCGTGTCGATCATTAAACTACAACTTACATGAAAGGTACTTAAAACATTACCAACCCTTTCGTCCGCCATCATGCCTTTCAGTTGGTCTACAAGGCTGGTAAAGTTCGGGCGATCTTGCGGTCGGCGGCTCCAGCAAGACAGCATCATATGGTAACTGAATAACAAGAATATGAAAACAAAAGTTGTGAAAGTGGACTTAGTAACAAGATACAAAAAATGAACAGCATTTGATGTACAGACTAATTGTAAATACTGCATCGGATTGTTTCTAATAAAACATCCGTGGGTTTCTTAACTGAAGTTAACGACAGTGAAGCGACTATACACAGAATAGCACGATGACATTTGTGAAGCCATCGGTAGGCTATACTGCACCAAAGCCAACGGGTTGGAAATAATTTTTAGAAATGCTCTTACAGGTCTTCGTCACAGTTGTTCGGACAAGGCATTCTGTAGCCGGCCACCAGTTTCTGTAGCAGGTCCCTATTCTTCATTCCACTGTAAGGTTTGCCGCCTGTTCAAGAGAAGAATCGAGTTGGACTGTTATCTTTGTTATTGTTCTAAGCGTGTTGAAGACAAGCTTAATACACTTATTTTCTGCGGATACATTGTATTTAAGATTGTTAAGATGATGATAATCAAGGAAGTTAAACTAGTACTCACGACGTAAATTTAGCTTGAGAAGCTTTCAGATGACAGCCGCCATCTTTCTTCAGCTCTGAAGGAGGGTCACGTGACCTGTCGTTCCATACTGCTAACAAGTAGAGCTTTTTTTTTCAAATTCACATAAAGATGTCAAAATTATGTGTCTTAAAAGACATACATGTATATATTTATATGAACTATGATCTAGCAATCGTTAAAGCATCCTTTCGCGTAGCACAACGCAAATATCCAACTTACCGAAGGTAGTGATCTCCCACAGCACGACGCCAAACGACCACCTGTAGGAGCAACGATTGGAACATACAACCATGGGTATCAATCATAGCAGCTAACTCACAAAAGGGAGAGGAGTATGGTTCGAAATGTGTTACAGTTTGCCACTTAAAATTTGTAATATATTTGTATAATTTATGGAAGAAAACTTAATGATAGCATATTTTCATTACGCACTTCTTAAGTACATAATAAGGTCACTTGTTTGATTATCGGTAATTACTGTAATATTAAACTGTAGGTTTTCACTCATGCAAAATTGCATTTGACTTATCCATACACATCACTCTTTGTGGTATAGATGCCCGTCGCCCAGGCTTCGATGGCTGTCCAGCGAAGAGGTAAAGCCCTCTGAAACATGTTAACAACAAAGGTGTTTTATGGTCACTGATGCTTTTTGCCTTCCTACCAGTACATGAGGCAGACAAGATGCATTTCTCGTGAACTATGACAAATTCTGAATAAAAGGAGTGATTCAGATTCATGTATGACATACCGTAGACGTCTGTTCATAGATGCCCTCTCCTCTCGACATGCCAAAATCTGCCACCTTCGCCTGAAGATTCTCGTCCAGAAGAACGTTCCTGGTGGCCAGATCACGGTGAATCACCTGATAAACAGAAAACAATGCTCATCGGCAAGGCTTTGTACAACATCTTTATCACAGGAGCTGTGTATTCTTCTACCAGGGGAAAGTTATAAAAAAAACAAGGCAAAAAATCAGCTTGTTCTCTTCTCCACAAGTTCCGAAGAGAACTCTGGTGTCCGTCTAACCACAGATAAGGCAAGAGCTATTGATAGGGTAGTCACGAATATGAAAAAAAAACAGCATTACGTGTATATGAAGCACTGTTGTAATATCTATTATTAATATTGTTTCAACTTCCACTGTATCGAATCCGATGTACCCATTTTGATTCAGCAATGAATTTATATTTTTAGTAGCACTGAGCTTATCGATATGGCATGGCTTTCAACGATTCAACACCTAGCCGACCTCTTTTGAAGCCAAGTGCTCCATGCCTGTGGCGATGTCACGGGCGATACGGATGAAGAGTAACTGGTTGGGAGAGTCAAGATGTCCGGTTGCCGTTCTGAGGTGATCTGTACGGCTGTTTCTCAGGTACGTCAGCAGATCACCTTTGCCGGCCAGCTCCAGGGCAACGTACTGGACACCTAAGGATGCATAACATATTCGACTACAGTTCAACAAGAAGAGGGTGGTTCTTATGCATTCTACTGCAAGGATGTATTACGATCTGCTCCTGTACTCGATTCACATCTTCTGTAAATGATGAAGCATTACGGAAATGTTATCATTTTATTTGAAATATCAATATATTTTGTCCAACCTTGATAGTTACAGACCCCCAGCAGGTTGATGATGTTCGGATGGTAGCCAACACGGCGCATGATGTTCACCTCCTGATCGAAGTCCTGTCGGCTTTGTTCATCAGCATCTCCTGGAATGAAGATATAGCCAGAAAGGACTATGAATTGTCTGGCAGCACTGAGGTATTAATATGTTAGAAAACGTCACCGTTAAGTTGACACCTCCTCCCTTCATCATCTATTAATGATATCCACTGGACAGAGAACTCAACGGTATGAATCGATATGTTGTTTCATTTTTCCACATTGCCGTTTGCATGAAATTGCACGAAATTGTTTCTTAGATCGATAAATATTTCGCTGTACATGTACACAGCCAAATCCTGAACTGCTCGGAAACGAGACTACGCGCCGACGACGACAGAGCCAAATCATTGCACTTGACTTACGTTTGAGCACCTTGATGGCAGATGGTATTGTGTTGCCATCCAGTCTGACTGTCCCCTTGCGAACTTCTCCAAAATGGCCAGTTCCAAGGAGTTCAGAGCTCAAAGTGATGTCATCCCATGTCAGCTGTCTTTGGTGAGTCATCATTACCCTTAGAGGGAGGTGGACGGGTGGTTGGTCGTAGTCAAATGTTGATGCCACCTGTCGAAAAGAAAGGTCCATCAGTTTGGTCCGCGAAAATGCGACATATAATTATTAATTTCACGGCAAAATTAATATTAAACTAAATCAAGGGAAAAGTGACGAATTTTATCCTCATTGCAGAAGGTGAAGTTGAATCCTACAAGAGACAGTCATAGCATGACTTTTATCGACATAACGAATTAACAACTGTTGCAATGATGGTTGCATTTGTATTGATCCCATTGATATTTTCTTATCCCCTAGTCCAGGTTATACCCGGGTCTCCTACATCTGTCAACCAGTAAAACAACATACTTTTTATTATCATTAATCCTGTGCAACATAGAAAGCACGATGAACAAATTGCTTAACTGTTAATTCATCCAGTTCAACTTCCACTGGCTCTGAAAGAAAAAAGACGTATTATATTCATGTCGCCGGCCACACATTTTTCAAAATACCGAACCACTTTGGTCGTTTAGATTTCAAGCAGATTTACTGCCAACTTAATGACTATAATTCTGATATCAGGCAACAAAGTCGACATTAATCAAATGTTTTGTAGTCAATAGTAGACAAAAGTCACAAGCTTACCTTCAGCAAATGACGCATTGCTTGATCCTCTCGGATCTGACAGCATTTCTCTGGGTGGAGGTGGCGGAGCTCGTCGCTTTTCTCGTCTGTCCATGAGAACAAAAAAACATTGATTCTATCTCCACGAACCTTATTTATTCGGGAAAATTTACTAGCAAACAAAAAGGTAGTATCGTTTAAATTTTAATGTGATAATCAGAATGAAAAACACCTGTAGCATAAAAATATATGAAAACCTCGCTCCCGTACAGAACCATATAAAACTAACCTGCGAAAGAAGAAAACGACGGCAATCAACATCAACACGAGAAATCCAGCAGCTCCACCGCCAGCTGCAGCCGCCACAACGTTAACAGGTTGGCCTGTGACTATAGATGAACAAAAGAACGCATGGGGAATGTCAGGAGCTGTCTCTACTGCCAATACGGTTGTATGTGATCAAATGAAAATGTACGGGAAATACAGCACATTTGAGTGATATGGGGCTGCGAGGAGGGACTTCACAGCAAAACATCTTTCAAAACTACTCTACGTACTTGCATGATATAACCAACAACTAAGACAAGACTGAAGCACATCAGAACATCTACGTCAATTGGTAGTGGAAAGTGACGTGACGACAAACACCCATGCATCCAAGTTTTTTTAATGGAATATATTGATCTGACAAAGGAATCATCATCGACCTTTGCCTGGTATTGATGTCCTCATGACGGTACTTGGACCTTCAGTTCCAGTTCCCCCTGTTCCAGGCCTGGTCAACACGACTGTAATGTTGTACTCTGTGTCCTGTTTCAGACCCGACAGGTGCAGATGTGTTTGACCTGCAGGAACGTTCAACTCCTGCCATTGCCCATCGGGTAGCTGCTGATACCGTAAGGTCACTTTCTTGATCGGTCCGTCTCCGGTGTATGGCAGACTGTTGACATTTATGAGGATGTAGTCAGGCCCAACGTCAGTTTGCGTTGGTTGAGTCAGCGGAATGGGTGGGTCTGAAAAAAAGGCAGAAGCAGATTACATTTCTGCCGCTATGGGTGTGATCTGAAAGCGTGCACACATTACACCTGTTAAGCACTTTGCAGAATAAAGTTTACCTGAAACAGCAACTGTGATGGGTTGAGAGCTCAATTTCCCAGCTATTGTCTGCACGTTGCATGTATACCGGCCTTCTATGTCATGGGAAACATCGGTCAAGTAGAACGTGCTGAAAACTGCAGTTTCGTTTTGAAGTGTCCTTGAAGCTTGATGAGTAACCGCGCTGTCAGACTTTGTCAACGTAAAGTCATCTTCGGTTGGTTCCGGGTCACCATTTGCTCCACAAGTGATGCTTAAGCTCTGTCCAACGTTGGTCTCCACTTCAAGAGGAACATAGGCTATAGACGGTGGCATTCCTGAGAAAGTCATATCGACAACACAGCCATAAGACCATAGAATATGGACGGAATTGAAACCCAAATGTGACTATTGCAACAACATGGATAGTTAGAACGCCAATCATACTGTACTAAATCAGAGGAGTGTATGTACCTGTGATGTCGATTGTTGCATCATAGGTGTAATAACGTCCTTGATATACAACCGAACATGTAATCTGTAGTAGGCTAAGACGCTGAGACGGAGTGAAGGTCCACACGGCTTGTCGACCGTTCCAGTTAGATTGTGACGTCAGAGTCACCTCGTTCCCAGGAACACTAGCTATCATCTCCGGGCAGTCGTCTGTTGTCCATGGATGGCAGCTGCAGGTTACAGTAGCGGTGGTTTGTAATACCCTGGTGATGTGGACTGAGGGGGTGTCTAAGGATATACGGAATTCTGGAAACACAGAAATGTTTGTATGTCAAACATGCCGAACAGTCTAACCATGTTCACCTCGTGTATCCCTTGACCATGTTCACAGTGCAACTATGCATAGAGAGATCACGTAAGTGAAGGCTGTCTAGTGTAAAAAAATGGATATACTCCTCGATTATCGTAATGAGTGTGAACTTACTTTTCTCCTGACAGGTCGGTCCTCTCCAGTCCCCTGTACACATGCATCCCTTGTTGACGTCACAGGTGCCTCCGTTCGCACATCTACATTGGTTGGTGCATCCCGGGCCGTATTCGGTAGAATCGCAGGCTGGACAAAAACACATAAATTAGGGATATCCTCAAGTTTACCGCTACGTATTTCTTGGACTTCCTTTTTTACATCTCTACCAAAGAATACAGCTGCAACTTACTTGAATTACAGTCGAAGCCCTTGAATCCATTGGCACATTCACAGGCGTAAGGATCCGGCAGACAGACCAGGGACTTCTGACAGGTCCGACCTCCGTCATTACAGGACCACTGGCAGGACTGGCCGTACTGGGATGGCTGGGTACAGGCTAGAAAAATAAAAGAGGAGCAGTAGTTATGTATATAGTACACAATTATATCCAAATTGGTAAGGAATTTTTCTGCTCTTATCAGTGTATTTAAAAGGCTGTCTTCTTCAGCTTCGATGTTGTATGCATGTGAGAACAGTGTGTAGGAGGAGGTTGTGAAGAAAAGGAATAGTCTATACGTCAGTATTCCCTTTCATTCACAGTCTTCCTTATCAAATATTCTATTCTCACGTGCATACAGCATGCGGCTGAAGAAGATAGAAGATACAAATCACTGTTTTGCAGCATGGTCACCAGCAAACGATGACATAAGGAAACTCAGCTTACCTAGTTCACAATTATCTTCATAGAAACCAGGCGCACAGATACAGGTGCCGTTCTCGTCACACCGACCGCCGTGGTAACACAGACAGGGGAGGGAACAGTCGGGGCCGTAAAGGTCTGGTGGGCATTCTGGGCAAATGGAGACAACTGTTGGAAGTCGAACAGTGGCATGGCTCCATGCATCTCTCATTTAGATTATAACTAAATCATAATGGGACCCATTTCTCTCGATAGAAGACACAGACTTCAATGGATAATGCGATGTGATCTTGTGGTTAGGGTAGATAACTCACAACCCGGAGGTACGGAATTCGAATCCCGACAGGTCACTTTTTTGTGCCCTTGGGAAAAACGATTTACACCTATTTCCTCGAGTAATGAGTACCTAGCTTCGGTTAGGGCTAGGACGTTAAATGAAGGTCACGTTTATGAGGAGGATCACATCTCACTTATCGAAAAGAGAAGGGGTTCATCCCGGTGTATGGGGATCAAAGGAAAAGGTCTACGAAGAGTTGATATCATGATAAGATTCTTGAGTTTCTTCCAACATGTTGCAATTGACTGTAGCCTGAGCAGAATACACACCAAGAAGGCAGATAAAATATCATAACCGTGCATGATAATTATGTCCGGAACCTTTTTTTTTCATGTCATAACAGAATTTATACCATAATGTAGTCTAGATAACGAAGTACGTATAACTGTAAAATTATTTACCTGAAAGTATGAGTCTCGCGTAGCTCACTTGTTGGTCGTTGTACGCTACATTGTTGTACGTAATGATGTAGGTCCCACTGTCTCCCATGGACACATTGTACAAAACCAACTCAAACTGCCCGTGTTGTCCTCCATGGTTGGTTGTGGTGACCAATGACCCATCAGTTCTCCTCAGCTGAATACTCGACCTACCAGGTTCGTCTGGATCACACCATGACGTCGTTATGACGTTAATACTGACGTCATCACCTACCGTGGCGCGGTGAGTGTAGGCCAGGGGCTTCAGGCATGCTGTAGATAGAACGAGTCGTCTGTGATGAATAACAAATCAACTGATGGTGCTAAGGAGCTTCCATCACAATGTAATATTATCTCAATCTACATGAATCTGTAATTCACTGCATTCGTCCCGAAAGAAGAGTAAGTGCCTTGGACAAAGCATTTTCAAAATGTCTAACAAGTTTGTGTTAGTTTTCGTCCATGCCAATACGGCTTTCTTTATTTCTGTTGATTATTGAACTATGTACACTTGATGCAACTGTGTGCCTCACCAGTGGGGTCACCACCCGTCGTTGGGAATAGAAAGTTATGCATAAGAGAAAGCCGAGTTGATTTGCAAAATGTCCTGCCTACTGTTTAAAATCACATTTAGATTACAGGTCGTCTACACATAATCACCTCCTTCCGTCTGTTTCAAAATGACATGAAACGTTTCTGGTAAATGCATTGAAATATTTCTAACCTGTGTTGAGAATTTTGACTGTAGACACCTCCCTGGTGACGCCGTCTTTAGTTGCACTACAGGAGAAAACCCCGATGATGTCCTTCCTGTAGTCATCGTTGACGGTTGATGGTGTGGTGTACCCCCAGTAATCGGTGACGGGTGATTGTGGAAAAACTCTAGTAGTGACCTTCCTGGGCCATGCTTGATGGAAGGTTTCCCTCTCTCTTGTAAACCTAGTCCCACCTGGTGAATATTCCACCTGGAAGACATAGTCGCTTGCTGAGAGGTAAGATCCGTCCAGTGTTCCGTCTGTGATACAGGTCAGGAAAGTTTCACCGTCAGCATCGACCGACGGGTTCTGTACATCCCTGTGTGGGATCAGCGGGTACTGGTTCAAGATGGCCACGTCTACTCCGTCTGAAACACCATCAAATCAGTGAAAAAGAACTGAGAACTAGAAAGGTAACATTTGTGAGCAACTGCAGCATTTCTCTCTCTCAGCTATTCCCAAATCGTAATAAAGTTCCGAATCAAATAACTAATAACTCTATCGAATGATACTTCAATTCCCAATCGAATATAAAACGATTCTCAAAAGCGTGATATATGTAAAAGGACAGGAGCCGAAAATGTACGTTTCGGGCAATTTTCATGATCATCCCAAAATTACCTAAACAACAGCGCTCTAAAGGCCTCCATAAATAAATTACTATCCACCATCACAGCGCCTTGTGCCAAGCTATGACTATGACTAACTTCAGTTCATTTGGTCATATTATGAAGGCACGTGAGCCAAAAATATACATTTTGGTTACTATAACAAAGAAAAGTTACAAGTAGTGTATGGGGTGTGCCAAGGTATTACAAATGTCTGGTCATTATTGTGAAATGTCTATCATTGTAAGCTAAAAAGATGGAACTGTCTGGTCCATTATGCAAATTATACCCTAATTAGCATAATTCATCTCCATAAAGGATCATCCCTACCTGAGTTATGCACATCATAAGGATGAAATTGCCACGATTGGGCCACTAGTGACATCCCATTTACTCTGATGTCAAATTAGCATAATTTCTGTCTGGAAATGTTAATCCCCAACTGAGTTATCCACGTCATGCGGAACATAGATGACGCCTACGAAAATCCTATTATTTAGCAAAAGGAAAATATACATTTTCCTCATTTACCATGCAAATTATGTAATAATTAGCATCATTAATATTTTATCACATTCATCGTCACATAAGCTACCTACATAGCAAAAATCATGACAATCCGTCCATGTTTTCTCGAGTTATTCAACTTCAAAGTTTGAAACAAAAGCGCCCCTGCACAAGGGGCCCCAGCCTTCTGACACTTCTTTGTTATCGCAAGACCTATCTGCCACACTACAGTTTGGTGTCCGGAGCACTTTCCATTCAAGAGGTACCAAAACCGAAAGTTACGCTGCAGTACCATAACAAGCCACTAGGGGGCCAAAATCTAGTCATTCCGAGGTCTCCTGAAGATCTACCCACATACCAACTATGAAGACAATCCGTCTAGCCATTCTTAAGTTATCTTGTGCGTTAACACACACACACACACACACACAGACACAGAAGGGCGAAAACATATTCCCACGCACCCTCTGCTTTGGAGAGTAAACACGAACCAGACACGGAGCAGTGAAGATGATAAGGTGTCTGTTTACGGTAAATTTCTGTGTTCCTCTTTTTGTTTCACATAGAAGGCGCCCGCTTAAAATTCGAAACTTTTTGGGTGCTTGGATTTCATGAAGTACAGAGATCTTATTATACATTGCTAATACAGGTAATTAAAAATTATACAACCCAAGGTCAATACTTACTGCCGATCATCAGCTAGAAGACTAGTTGACGGCACACAGCAATCGTATACATTGCGTTTCTTTACTCACACATGCAGTGGTGTTGTGTGGACGAATGAGGCAAAGTAGCACAATGCGAAGATCTTTAAACTAAGTTGGTTTATTATAGGGCCAGAAATCAATCGCAACGTTTCTACCGCCTAAAAACCTGACTTGGACATCATTCTTTTCAGACAATCCGCTAACTTACCTGCCACTTGCTTATGGCGAGTCCTGCCGCGATGTCATGAATACCTGTGCGCTACTTCCAAACTTAATATTGAACTTGAGAAATTCCGTTGATCGTGTGCATATTAACACCGCCAAGTGAGTAGATACTATGGGTACATTTTGATCTGCTAAATGTTACATTCTGTTGCCATAATATAATGTCTTTGATGTTGATAAGTCCGACTTAAACAATTGTGAAACTAAAAACCGGATCTAAGTAAAGACGACAACTTAATTCATAACGCACGTTTGTGTTCACTTGATTAACCAGTAGTTAACGTTACAAGTCACATTTTTCCTGTAGTGAAAAGGAATCTTTAGTAGTTCTATACTAATATGTAACGCTTACATATGATGGGACTCACCAGTAAACACCGATGTTTCGAGAAGAACAAAGGCTAGGTAAAAGCAAACCAATGTCGCCATCTTGGCCTTGCTGATGTAACGTGAAGAAGACACTAAACAATAGATCGGATCCCAATGTCACTTGACAGGACCACAGGACAGGACGAAGTTTCTCCCGCGATGGTATCACGGCGTCCTCTATCAGATTTTAAGCAAACTGCAGTACGTTGCAACTTCGGTCTACGTTGAAAGCAACTAAGCTGCTTAAAACCTGAATGAGATGGATCGTTTTGCTGAAAGTTAAAGGTTGAAAGTGAAAGTTTAAGTGTGAAGGGATTAAGGTGGCCCAAGTCGTGTTGCCTTTGTTCCATCTCTGTTGTTTGCGGACATAACATCTTCACCGTATTGCACTGAATTTGGTCCGTGACTGCGTTCAAGAAGACTACTGGGCAAAAAGAAATCGCCATCTAAAAGAAGACACTGTAAAAGTTTCAGTGCGGAGGTTTATTCGTACATGAATTGGTTCACGTTTGAAATGTCGACGCAACAGTTCTAGATCAGTTTGTTCAACGGCTTTGACTTCATTTGAAAGTGTAACGTTATGTGCAATATGCAAACAAAAACACACAGCCATGGAAAACATCTCCATCCAATAAACTTATCAAGAAATTTGTCTTATTTATGTTACTGGGAAGTGAAGAAAGCAGTTTACATCTTCAATCTTCTCCGGGAGAGCAGGCAATACAAACGCCCATGCACCTTTGACCCACTGCTGACGTCACACTTCCGGAAAGTGGCATGGGAGAAGCCAGTAGGTCAGAACATCTCAGGAACGGTCAAAGAGTCATGTAATGGTAAGTTTCACTTCAAAAATAGTAAAAAAAATCCCCCTTTCAAAGTATCCGTCTTTTCATGCCAACAGAACTAACTAAATCTCATTGTTCCTTCTTGGCAAAAAATGATACAAATAAAGTGACTCTCTCTGTCCAAGTTATGATACTAAAGATAACCGTCTGGTACCGTACAGCACCGTGGCACATCAGTCTACCAGATAGTGCCCCATCTTTCGGCTCTGCTCTCTTACATTTCGCTTGGTGTTGTCCCTACCCCTTCAAACGCTTCGAGTTCAAGACTGAAAACATGGCTTATGATTCACAAAACATCACTGTAGGCAACAATACTAGTAGCATAGGACACAAAATATAACGTTACATTTTGGTTATCAAAAGGTCCACATCTAAAAATGAAGAATTGTCCATAACGTTGCTACTTGTGTATGTAACGATAACGTTGCATCTTATGTTCTCCAATGAAACAATTTTCGCCGTCACGTTGCCAGTTACCTCGGTATGGATGCAAGTGCTGGGTTGCCCCTTGTGTAGCTCTTTCTAAAACAGCTGAATAATGAAATGCTGGCTTAAAGGATGGAACACTAGTATGTCATATCTCTTTTGTTTTGATTGGCTTTCTAGTTTATTGTATTGTGGAGCCAGTAACCCTTTACAAAAGACATGTGTGTGTTTTGACTGTTTGTTGCTGTTTTGGGGCTTGCAAGTTTCTCCAGACAAAAGCAAGGTCTGTTCCTAAATTGCGGGCATGTTCCCTTTAGGTGTTACAGCACCGTGTAGTATGTGTTGTCATCTGTTGCCATGGTAACACTACCACACCCACCAGGTGGCTCTACATGGGGTCTTCATGGCTGCTGAACTTGACCTTTTCCTTCCTTGAGGAAACCTTGCTTTCATCTTCTAAAAATAGCCTGTGGGTCAAGTTGTCCATAACATAAGGGCTGTTCTTGGAAAGGGGAGAAGACCAGATGACGAAATGGAAGTCCTTATGGTGAGTGGTGCTTTCTAACAAATGACTACATATACTGTGAATTGACATTTTTATTTCACAACACTGCAAGAATGAAAAATTCGCAATATCTTTAATTTCAATGTGTCTGAAGCATTCCCATGAAAATCCCGAGTTCGACGCTTCTTAAGTTCAGATTTCAAGGTCGCCCTGAAAACAGCGAGCGAATACTTCAAGATTTGCTAAAGATTTATGAACTTATGGTATTACCCCACATTTTTCGAATACAACTGCTAACTTTGATAGACTCCGAATCCCCCAGATTTAGTGTTACAGTATGTAACATTAGATAGACTTGTTGAACTGATAAGTTAACTGTTACATCGGTGAACAGCAAGAAATCTTTGCAAAGTGTTATGATTTTTAAGACGCTCTGTATGTATATTTTGTACTGTTTTATTGTTCTTTTAAATGTACCTATGTCATTTGCAATTAGC
>LZCU01068619.1:0-11692 GCA_001663935.1 Asymmetron lucayanum | reverse complement strand
CAATATAAAATACATCAATATAAATATCAATTAGAAGACAAAAGGTAAGAGTTGGAACGGTTGGAAGTCTTTGGGTTTAGTAATTATAAAATTCAGTGGTCAGATTCCATTTAATGATCTGTTTGGCACCCCTAAGTATTCTGTCTAACACTACTTGTGGGTAGATTGTAACCATCCATTTGTACAGTTCGTGTACACATAATTCAGGTTGTGTCTTCCTTGTTATTTTCACAGGTATTGCTAACCTTTGACCTGACCCAATACTGTGTGCTGGTGTGTATGCAGATCTGTGACCACCTGGACATCTACTGTTTCAGCATCATCTGCAAACCACCTAAAAGGGCTGAGTGGAGAGAACATTGAGAGTTCTCTTTTACATCTGCAAAGTGACCTGCCAGGGATGAAAACGTGTACTCATTATTTATGCAAATTAGGCCATAATTATCATAATGTATATGTGCACATGTTCCTAACTAACCAAATTGTCATCATTAATTGTGAAATGCCTATGATGTTATGCTAAAAAGATGGATCTGCCTGGTCCATTATAAAAATGAGGTCCTAATTAGCATAATTCATGTCAATAAATGCCCCTTCCTACCCGAGTTATGCACATCATAAGGATGAAATTACCACTATTTAACATTGAGCCATTATAGTGATTTCCCATTTATTATGCCAATGGATGCTGTATGATGATGATGCCAATGTGGTAAAATTAGCATAATTTATATCCAGGTAGAGTAATCCCCACCTGAGTTATGCACAGCGTAAGGATGAAATCACCATCATTTCACACAGAGCCATTATTGCGATTTTCCATATAGTACGCAAATGAGGTCAAATTAACATAACTTACATCAATTACTGTTCCTTTCCACCCAAGTTACATATATCAAGTCTATGGAAGTCCTATCATTTAGCAAAAGGGAAATATAGATTTTCCTCGTTAATTACGAAAATTAGGTAGTAATTAGCACAACTAATATTGCATTATACTCATCGTCACTTAAGCTTCGTATCTACCAAAAATCATGACAATGCGTCCATACCTTCTCGACTTATTGAGCTTCAGAGTTTTAAAAAACGCCCTTGCAGTACCGGTAAGAACTACTAGGGTCCTCAGTCTTCCGACTACTCTTTGTTGTCCCGAGACCTATCTACCATATTAGTTTGGTGTCCGTAGCACCTTCAGTTCAGGAGATACAAAAACGGGAAACAACGATGCAGTACCATAATGAAGGGCTATGGGGCCCAATATCTAATCATTTCGAGCTCTTTCAAGATGTAATCACATAACAAGTATGAATACAATCTATCAATGCGTTCTAGAGTTATTTTGTTCAATGACAGACAAACAGACACACGAACGAGACCGAAAACATAACCTTGAAGAAGGTAATTAGTTTAAGCGACGTGGCTACGTGATTCAATGTGTACCTAGTACCTGAACTATTGCCCCAAGCCAAATAGCTTAACTTTGACTTTGACTTGAGGAGGGGCTGCCACGTCAACAGTGGCAAAAAAAAACATGGCGGCTGCACCGTCAAGTTTGGGAGCACAGTTCAGGGAACAACTGACCTGCAGCATCTTCCTGGAACTGTTCAACAGGCCAAAGATGCTGCCTTGTCAGCACACATTCTGTCAGGACTGTCTACATGGAGTTGCAGGGAGGGAAAGAATCTCTAAGTGCCCAGTCTGTGGTAGCAAGGGCAGGCTGCCACGTCATGGGGTCGCGGCTTTACCAGACAGTCAAAGCGTGGCCAACATGTGTGAGGAATTCCAACAGGAGACGATACCGTCAGAGGAGGCAGACTCGGAAGGTGACATTTGGAGAATATGGATCAAGAGTAGGACAGTTCAAGTGGCCATGTGGCGTTACAGTGTCAGATGAAGGGGAGATCTTTGTAGCAGACACATTGAACAAGAGAATCCAAGTGTTCACCCTCCAGGGAATATATGTGCGCCAGTTCCGAACAGTCGTGCCAGGTGAGCAGAAGATTAAACCACACGATGTTGACATGGACGGGGAGGAGAACCTGTGGGTGGTGGGGGAGACACGCTCTGCTGAATATGCTGTACAGTACAACAAACAGGGCAGGGTGCTGAGGAAGATTGACCTGCAGAAGACAGGGTTGAGCAGTGGAGTTGCCGTGGACACCAGGAGGAACCACATCCTTATTATTCAAACCACAGGAGTCCCGGGCAACCGACATGGTGAAGTGCAGGTGTTCAGGCCAGATGGGACATTTGTGAGAGCTGTGGGTCAGGAACAGAGGATGCGGTACCCACAGTACATCACTGTGGATGGGGAAGGGAACATTTTTGTGTCAGGCTTTGGCGATCATTGTGTCTATGTGCTTAAGGAGGATGGGCAGTTTCAGTTCCAGTTTGGAAGTGAGGGAGGTGGTGAGGGTCAGCTGTCCTGGTCAAACGGCATCTGTACAGACAGGGCAGGGAACATCATTGTGGTAGACGGGGGAAACCACCGTCTGGAGCTGTTTGACAATACAGGCAGATTCCTCAAACACATCACTACGTCTACAGACATATACAGTCCATTGGCTGTTGCCATGGCACCTCAGGGACAGCTGGTGGTGACTGATAATCATTTGAACGCAGTTTCCATACTTCACAATCTCTGAAAGAGAGGAAGAGGTGCCTTCAGACTTGATAGTTTAATTGACATGTTGACTCCACTTCTTTACTCTGTTAAACTGTTCAACTGTCAACCTGTATTTTATATAGAACATCACAATTATTATTTTCGTTAACTACGTGTCTAGTCAAGTGATGACATAATCTGTATCTGCATTGATTAAGCCGATATAACCGCCATCAGGCGTAACACACCAGCTTAATCGGTTGGGCATTTTCATTTTCTTGTCACAATTACACATATAATATGTGATGGTTTTGCGTATGATACATTCTTGAAAGTCTGCATCAGAATTACAACAGTGTACAGCCCTAATCCTACACAACAGAAAAGATCTTTAAACGACCCCATACCTTCGTCAAATAATTGTTTTCTTTCCCCTAATTCATGCAAACTAGCCAACACCGTTTTTACAAAAGCCTGTACTCATTAATTATGCAAATTATGTCATAATTAACATAATTTCTATCTGTACATGTTTCTAACTAACCAAACCATCGCCATCATTGCTGTGAAATGCCTATCATGTTTTGCTAAAAAGATTGCCCTACCTAGCTCATTATACAGGATCGGCCCTAATTAGCATAATTCGTGTCTATAAATGTCCCTCATAAATGGATACAATATGCTCGTGCATCAACATTTATGCTGCATATTCGAATTGAAGTTTGGAAAGAAATAAGACTTTAAATACATGAAATGTCAACATTGGACGTGTCTCAACATAGCTTCCTGTATTAGAAAGCTGGGAGAGACTGTAGTCTTAACAAGACTATCGTCGATATGTAGCCTACAAATAAAACTTCTGTACCTGTATCTGTACTGACTGAGCCGGTATAACCGACATCAGGCGTAACACACCAGCTTCGCCTGCGCGCTTGGTACACCGAACGCGTTCCCATGTAACTACAAACGTTGTTTGAAACTATCTAACGAGGGGGCTTCATTATTTTACAAAGAAAGGTTATGAAAATAAATATGGGTCTAACTGCACAACAAGACGATTCTGCAAAATAAATAAATAAATAAATAAATAATAAATTTATCAAAGTGTAACTCCACGACGTCTTTCTCACTTTTTCGTTAATTACAGGAACTGTTGTTGCCAAGTCTATAGTTTATATGTTCTTTTGTAATTTGTTCCTTCGATGCACAATGCGTCAGTTGACCTTTCTCCGCGCACAATACGTAAATGTTTGAAGTACAAGCTGCATATCTATCCTAGCCTGATTAAATCGGCGCTTACTGCTTGGCCACCAGAGTCGAGACTGCACAGCCCTGGCGGCGGAGTTTGCGTAACACAGACTATATCTATCCGGACTGACAGATTTGATCCTACACACCGGGATGATCCCCTACTCTTTTCGATAAGTGCGATGAGTTCTTTAACGTGCCGAGGTGGGGCTCTCCTCATGCATGGGACCTCAATTTAACGTCCTATACGAGGGACGTCCTAACAGAAGCAAGGTACCCATTTTCACCTGAGTGAAGTGAGGAGATAAATGTAGAGTGCCTTTCCCAAGGGCCCAACAAAGAGACCTGTCAGGGATTCGAACTTAGTACCTTCGGGACCACTTGCTACCTAAGTAATGTAGTGTCCTAAGTAATGTAGCTCATTCACCTCTTGACCTTTCCTGTCACGTGGCACCTGTTTGTATGTCTTGTTTTTCTATGATTTCCAGTGCCACACCCAGTATCCTCGCTTCGTTTTCGCCGTATTTAGCTATTTCTGCCTTTTTGTGGCAGATTTACCGGATAAGCTGCAGGTTTGCCAAGATGGCTCCAATCCTGACTCAGGCCCAGCTGAAACGCCTTGATGATCACAAGCACTCATGCACAGGTTTGTCATACATGGAGCAGAAAATGCAGGTACGTCTTTGTCATAAGTTCGATTGAAGTCCTGAGACTCGTGGCGAAATCGTACTAATATATGGCTACATTTTTATGGTTTCAGCTCCACATTGTGGTGTGGTGAAGGCATATTGTGTCTGTCATGATTCCTTCTTCTTTTTTTCTTTGTTTATGTCAAATGTATAAAGGGAATCATCCTGGCCGTAGGTCGAACCTCGTCGGTTTGTCGGGTCAGTTTTCATGCTAACCTCAACGAAATATGTGCTGTCGTGTGGTGGTCATCGTCATCGAGTGTCAAGACGCACTGTGTCACAACGATTATTATTCACAATTGAAGTGATCTTTGATAACGCAGGACAGTCCATTTCAAACATATTACCAATGGCACTGTGCAGAAGTGGTTCTGTTGACATTTCTGTGGTGTTTACTGTGTAGTTATCTTCAAATTTGTTTAAAACGGGTTGCACTAATAACTGGAGTGCACAGGAATAGATAAGAGGGATGATGTAATCTACCGAAATACAGTATGCTTTGATAAGTAAACATCGCAGGTTGCAATATTTTGGCATAAACTAATGTCTATACAACCCTGTAAACAAGACATAAATAAAATACTGGCGACCGGAGGTTGGAATGCCAATCCCTGCCCGTCGCCATGTTTGTTATCTTTATCGATTCCAATGCTTGTATAGCACGGTTTGAGTGATTCACACAGAAACGGTGAAATCTACCGTAATGAGTTGATGATTTGGTGAGTTATCATTTCAGTTTTATATATTTGGGCCTATTGTAATGTGTTTCATTCGCTGTGTACAACAAATTACAATAAACTACTGCCCCAAGCGATGGCAGCCGATCCTTGCCGATCCCCATGGTTGTTATCATTACCGACGACAAAGTTTGTTTAGCTGCGTCTGAGTATGGCATATGGCGCGCGAATATACTGTTTCTGCTATTGTTCTCATTCTCGTTCTCATTCCTCTCGTTCTTTTGCCAGATCTTCTCCGTGGCGTCACGCGTTCATTTTTGGACCAAATGACTTGAAATTTGGTATGCAGGTACACTTTACCAATACCCCGACCCGTTCTGAACAAATCTTACTATTATCCATTTGCTGCCGACAGTATGTTAGTCACCACGTTTCGTGGTCCTAGCCCAAGTCGTTCGGAAGATATGCGATGCATTTCCCCCCGTAAACTCTATCTATCATAGGTCTAGATATGGTTAACGACATCTGTCTAAAATGGAAACCCAGTGTCTTAGCGCCGGCATTGTTCCAAGCAATCGACGAGCCACAGTTAATTAATATGAAGGCACAGGTGCAAAAAAACACCCATTTTGACAATTTTCACCGTGCGGCCCTTTCTTAGGTGTTCTGGAACTGGCTAGTTGAGAAACTACCGTTGTGGGTGGCACCGAACGTCATCACTCTGACGGGCTTCATCATAAGCGTCATGGCGTCACTCTGCGTCATCTACTACGCACCTACTGTCAAGGAAGAGGTATAAAGACTCCCTGTTTGAGAAGAGCATAGGCACAAGTTCCTTCTACATTGTGATGTATCATTTCATCTGTTCCAAAATCAGGTTCTTACCCGTAATACATCAGTCCGTCAGTTTTTCACCCTCATCCACCCGAGTGGGGTAATTTTTTACCCCTGGCGTATGTTTTGTGGTGTCATTTGGTCATTTTTGATCCAAAGCAATATTCCTTCCGTGACTTTGTCAGTAAATCTCTTCTATAAGTTTTCCCAATTTTGTATGGATATTGCTTCATTCCTTGTGAAGCTATAGAGCATAGTCTGTGCGTGGTCCGATTGGGGTCAAAAATGACCCCAGCAACATGAGGACATGCTATTGAGGTCATCTCGTGAGCGGAATGGCGTATGAACACAAAATTTACAGGATATGATTCCATAATTTTTGTCATATTATGTCTTAGTATGCCATAATTATGACGTCATATATGCTTTTTGTGCCGCCATCTTGGATTTCGACTTTTGACCTCTAAATTAGCATACATTAATGGATGTTAGTGAATGAAAAGCTACTGATAACTTAAGTACTATATATATATATATATATATATATATATATATCAGTAATGCTATCAAACAGTTGTAAATGTATCAGTTAAGGATATAACCGGCGTTGATTAATCGGAAATCAGCAATAATTTGCTCAACATACCTGACAATAACCCGTTGCCATGGCAACATATAATGTCATGAACTTGTCTAATTATTTTCTGGATACCTTCATTTAGTAATATTTTTCCCAGTTCCATCCTCATATGCCTGATGGTCGGGGACTATGGTGGCATCGAGTATCAGTCTGGATAGGGTTACTGCAAAATGTGGTCCTTTTGCTTTTTTGCCTAAAAATAATAAATTATGATAATGAGCTCTGAAACTTATCAATCTGAAAGTATTTCTCATAAGTTGCTGAAGCAATGTATGGGCAATGAACACCAAAAACAAAATCTAAAAGATATCATTGAACAAAAGGCAATGGGGTCAAAAATGACCCCACTAGGCCAATTTAGTCGTAATAAAATGGGGAGGATGAGGGTTAAGCTTCCGGCTCAACCAGCAGTTTGGTGTACGTGCTGGTCGAATATTCTCAAGTGACCGGTTTCACCTTTGGACGTAATCTGTGACCCAATCTGATAGAGTCAGTTCCATGTCACTGAGAGGGTCTCCATTTCCCTTTTTTTGCAAACATTTTATAAACATTTATAATCTCTAGCATTAGATATGTGATAGTTATGCAATATTTCAAACCTTACTTTGACATTAGAAATATTTGTACACTATTACAGAATGTTGTTAAACATTACAAAACCACGGACAATGTTTCCTTTAATTTCTAAACAATTACAACCTTTAATACCTTTCTTATTTACCATTTTCTATCTTTTTTTACCATAAATTCTCCTTAAATTAGGGGGACATGACACCTCCTGGCCATGCTGAGTTTCACTTTCATTGATAATGTAAACTAACACAATGAGCCTGTGCGGCTAGATTGGCAACCTGTTTAATGGTTGGCAATACTACCATTTCTTTTGCACCATTTTCTGCCATTTGCTACCATTTTCAAACAATGCAAAATATAATATTTTTATTGAAAGTATACAACTGGATCTTGATCACAATCATCGTAAAGCAAAATAGTTATAATTTATTCCAAAAATAGATTATTTTGTCTGTACTTTATAATTAATTACAAATAAACTAAATTAATTACAATATATGTTCCACTTGTACCTACATTTATTACAATTGTTTACAACAGTTTGACCTAATCTGCCTTTTGTTCAGAATAATTTTTAACCTTTGCAATCTTTAGGAAAAAACATTGCTGTGACGTGGAATGGACTCTACTAAAAATATTGAAACTTGTCTGAATTTTCGACTGACTCCAGCAGTCGTTATGGAGGAATGAGCTAATCCACTAACACTGTGGGAATGTGACGTAGTCTGTGATTCAAACGTAATTTTTCCTAATTTGTAGTGGTTTTCGTAGCATTTTGTTACATTCTAAATCAATATTTTGTGACTATTTAGTTGGTTTTCTGTTTTTCTTCCTTGGATGGTTCCGTTTATATTCTCAGTAATTTGTGATATACGGCATCGGCCATTTTGAATGGCGACGTCCGTTCGAAAAGGCGACGATCGTTCTGAGAAAAGGCGACGACCGTTTACGAGACGGAAATTTGAGTCAGCGTGCGCATTTCTTGCTCTCTACGGGTGCCCGTTCGTGTTGGGCTTTGGGTTTGGGTTTCGAATGAACTCACTCCAAAGTAACAAGCCCGCTGTGTTTCCCATGTAGGCCCCGGCTTGGGTGTACCTGACTAGTGCGGTTGGCTGGTTCACGTATCAGACTCTGGACAATCTAGACGGCAGGCAGGCCCGCCGGACAGGCAGCAGCACCCCGCTGGGCCAACTGTTCGACGAAGGCTGCGACGCCGTCAGTTCAGGCGAGTACATGTTATTACTATTTTCATCAAACATAATGGTAGTGATCTTTCAAAAACTCTGTAGACTCGGGGATGTTTAGGACATTAAATAACAAACAAGATTGTACATCTGAGGGGGCAAATCACGTGCATTGAAGTGCTTATTCAAGCCTACTGGTGCGTGAATAGTCCTTACTCGTGAATGAACCTTTTGGAAACATGTTAATAGCCTCTGAAAGACATCATTAATACCTCTATCTGCAAGAAAGTAATAAACTGACATTAGTCAGCAGACCTCCGTTACGACACTAAAAACAGCTACAGTCGGAAAATGGTAACTCATTAGAAAACGTCGCGTAATCTCACCGATTCCTTCAGGTCGCTGTTCCATTTTCGGCGAGGTCGCCCCCTAGCTATAGAACATGCACCCTCTGCCTTTCCATGTATTACGGTGTTTGTTAGAGTGCCCTTTGCCCTGGATACATGTCCAAACCACTGTAGTTTTTTCCCCCTTCAGTACCGTCAATAAGCTAGCGACTGGGCCTACACAGGTTTTGATACGTTGTTTGACCTCCCTGTTTGTAATGTGTGAAGTCCAGTGTACCCGTAGTAGCCTCCGGTAGCAATTCAGTTCGAAGGCGTTGATCCATTTAGTGATTTCTGCATTTAACGTCCATAACTCTGCTCCATACAAGAAGACTCGACCAGGTGCGCTTAGTTTTGAGAGTGTAGAGGTAGACTTGGCAGTCCTCACCCGGACCGCCCTGATGAGTGAGCTACAGTCGTCTGTCTGCAAGGACCCAAGGTAGTTCAGCTCACTGACTTGCTCCAGGTCTGTGCCTCTCACGGTCAATTTTGCCCTGTTTGGGTGGCCGGTCACAAGACACTTGGTTTTTTAAGGCTGATTTCCATGTCGTATCTTCTGCTGGTGATGTCCAGAGCACTAAAATGGGCTTGTTGGTCTTGTTTGGAGACGTCAATGAGGTCAACATCGTTAGCAAACTGATGGTGGCTTATTATATTGACCGTCTTGCTAGTTTGACAGGTGATTCCAGTTGTATCAGGACGTCTCCCGTGTTGTTACAGAGTGTTGGAGACAGGAGATATCCCTGGCAGACTCCCACTGAAGTGGGGGAGCACTCGCTGAATTCGTTACCTGTCATAACTGTGCTCTGTCAGGCCTTTTACAAAGTTCCAATGCAGTTAATAATACCCCGGCTCATGCTAAAGCGGCACATCACTGTCTACAGTCCATCCTGTCATACTCTGTTGACGCATTTATTATAGTCAAAAGAGTGTGGTACACTGGTTTCCCAAGTTCCCTGTACTTTCCCCAAGTCATGCGTAGGTTGACGATTTGCTCAACACAGGACCTGCCTTTAATAAATCCAGCTTGTTCCTCTGCAAGGATCTGTTCTGCTTGCGGCTGTAGCCAGTTCAGGATAACTTTGAGAAGGATCTTGCTCGGGTGTGAAGTCAAGCTAATGGTGCGGTAGTTCTGGCACTTCTTCAGATTCCCTTTCTTAGAGAGTTGGCTCACTACTGATGTTGTCCAAGTCTCCGGTCATTCACCGGTTTTGAATACGCGGTTGCATATTTTTGTGTACATCTTCACAACTGGCTCTCCACCAGCTCGCAGTAGTTCTGCCTGTATATTGTCAATGCCTGGTGCCTTCCCCAACTTCAGCTGGGCCTTAATGGCTGTGATAGTTTGGTGATTATTCCACACAAGTACTTAAAAGAGTCCGACTCTTCTAGCTTTGCCCCATTCATGTGGATAACTGCTCTTACCTCATCTCAGCTGTTTACCATGACTTTGCTTTTGTCGGTGCTTGCCTCCATGCCAAAGGAGTTGGAGATGGGTAAGCTTGTCTGTGAGTTCTTGTAATTCAGCATTACTACCTCTAAGCAAGTCTGTATCATCTGTATCATGGACATGGACGTGTGGTGATCTCGCAAAGGGTCATGCATGATGTTCTCCAAGTAAAGGTTAAATGTGTCAGATAACAGCAAACAACCTTGGCGAAATCCAATTGTTGTTCTGAAGGATTTCCCAATCTGGTTGTTCATAAGGACTGCATTCTGGTACACAGCCTCGATGATTGAACTAGGCCCTCGTCGATGCTAAAACCTCTGAGGACCCACCATAAGCCATCATGCCACGCCCTGTCGAAAGCCTTCTTGAAGTCTATAAAGTTGTGAAACAGGTCTAGGTGCTTCTCTATGATGAGCCGGCAATCGAGTATCTGCTCTGTTGTTCTGCGACCAGGCCTAAAGCCCGCCTGTTCTTCTGCGAGTACTGATTCTGCTTTTGACTTGAGTCTTCTAAGAATTACCTTGAGCTGGATCTTGCTGAGATGGCCTATCAATCTGCAGATCTGATGGTCTTGTACTTCGGACACTCATGTTTCCCTTCTTGGGCAGTGGGGTGACCAGAGTTGCGTTCACTCTTTAGGTCACTCCTTCTCCTACCAAATCCTCTGGCACAGCGTACTTGTTAACCACTGCTTCACCACCACACTTTAAAAGTTCTGCCGGGACGTTGTCAATACTTCTGGCGATTTACGTGACTTCATTTTGTGCACTGCATTAGCAATTTTCGTCTCTCAGCACAGGCAGGCCTTCTCCCTCTCTGTCTGTCCAGTGGGTGCTGTCCAGTTTTGTTTTAATCAAGAGGCCTCTTCTGGGTAAATCTCATGATTGTAGAGCTCCTCACAATACTTACAGACAGACGGATAAGTGCAGCTGTGCTTTCTTTAAGTAGATTGTCACTGTGATCCTCGATAACATGTGGCCTTTGGTGGTTGTGATTTTGTGAGGGATTTGATAGTCTCGTAGGCCTTCTGGCTATTTCCTGTTGTCCGTGCTCCATCTCTTATCATTGCTTCTCTACCCGGCTTTCCTTGGCTTCTCTAATCTTAGTCCTGACTGCCCGGTTTGCCTGTCGGTATATTTCAGCTGATTCCTGGTTTGAGAATGTCTGCAGTCTGGGCTCCCTTATTCTGTCACACATGTCGAGAATGTCCCCAGTTACCCAAGACTTGATCTTTTTCCTGTGTCTTCCTAGCGTCGTCTCTGTTGTGGTCAGCAACCCCTATGTGTCACGTGAATTGATTGGTCTGTAGAAAATGTAGAAAATGATGTAGAAAATGAGTGACGTCATCATCCCTCAAAAGGGGCGCGCGCGTAGAAATCTCGTTAGTCGGGATCAAGTCCTCCGTC
>LZCU01068287.1:0-10657 GCA_001663935.1 Asymmetron lucayanum | reverse complement strand
GGGTCATGGGCTGGAGGTAAGTACTTCCTGGGGTCATAGGCTGGAGGTAAGTACTTCCTGGGACCACAAGAGGGAGCAACAACATGCAGAGTCATGGGTTTTCTGGGATAAGTGTACTGTAAAGGAATTAAGGTGCAACAAATCAAATGCATTTCTATATGTTGCAAAAGAATGCATCATGAAAAGTTCGCTTATCATCATCAATATGCTCATATCACCTTTGTTAAGTCTGTATGTTAGCTGATATAAATTCAGAACCAAGGACAGTGCCTTTTAAAAGTATACAAGTGTACTGTAAAGGAATTGAGGTGTAACAACTCAAATGTATTTCTATATTTTCCCATATAATGCATCATGAAAAGTTTGCTCATCATCATCAACATGCTCATGTCACCCTTGTAAAGTCTGTAAGGCAGCTGATATAAATTCATCACCAACGACAGTGCCATTTATAAAAGGAGCAGGTAGATTCTCTTGGGCCTTTAAAATATACTAAAAGTTATTAGCAGCACTATCCACAGAAGGAAGGCTTAAACTGACAACTGTCAAATGGTATGGATGGATGCAGTCATGTCAGTTTGGAGGATGGGACATAGGGTAGACACACAACACGCACCCACTCTCACCCACTATCTTTTAGCTTTAGGTACGTGTCATTTCCTCACAGGATCAGACATCAGTAAGATGGACATTGTTATCTCTTCCAGCAACTTTCATTTTTCATGCTTAGATTGAATATGATGAGAGAATCCAAGAGTGATTCTGATGGCTTATTTATGTGTGATTCATTTATTTTCTGTACACAGGGAAGAAGAAGCCTTTCACCAGTAGAAAGGGAGAGAGTGGATCAGCAGACAGACACGTGGCCCCCCAGCCCCTGATGTATGGTACAAACAAGTACAACCTGAGGAAACTGTCAGAACTACCTTATCATCTCATTCACAGTGGGAACAGCAAGGTTATGATCTCACTTTTATCATAAACATGATTGATTTCTAACCTTCTGCATGGAAAGAAGAGATACTTAGCTAACATTCCTTTCATGTCAGAAACCTTGTTAGAAGAAAAGATGAAAGTCTTTATCTCTGATGTTTACCATTATGTCTCTGATAGAGTACACAAAAGTCAGCATAGGAAGACAGGAATGACCCATTTAAAACCCAACAACAGAGAATTACTCTTTTGTAGAAAAATCTATAGGGTAAACTACACTGAAATGCAGATAATATATACTATTGTAGGTTTGTTGTGTAATTATAATGATATTTCCAAAGTCTATTCCACAAAAAGTGTATGTTAACTTCTATACTGTTTGTTACATATCAAAAGTGGAGCATGATACCTGAGCAATGATGATTTTTGCCAATTGATAGGTGCTGAAGAAAGAGGTTTTATGCAACCTGCAGTGGCTGGATACAAAGTTAAGGGGAACATCTCTGAGGTAAGGCCAGCATTATTTGTGACAATTTCACACCTCAGAGATTTTCATTTAATTTGCCTGAAGACTGGTATGGTCATGTTACACTTAAAGTTGACATTCAGCTTTTTTTTGTGTGAAATAACATGGGAAAATTTTGTTTACCCTGTAGTCAATTTAATAATTCCAAACATGATTCCACTGAAATAACAAATTTATTTACTTTCCCTTGCAACTTTGTGATGTTGCAGCAAGGATGAAGTTCTAAGACATGACTCAGTCTGCCCCCCGCCCTTGTCTCTCTTTCTGATCCAGACAGCTTTCTTGGTTCATACTCACAGTGTATGTTTGTTGGTCTTGTCACTGTCTGAAATGCAGTTTTTGTGATATGGTGCAAGATGGCTCTGATCACGTTTTCTGTCTCCACTTCTCTCTTTCTGAGATCTGGAGTACCTTCTAATTTTGACAGTTTTTGCCTCCTTTGCCACGGCCATTTACATAGAAGTAAATTTCATACCTGACTGCTCTGTAAATTCACATGAGCAATGCTGCACAGATTGGCTATGTTTTGTTGAGCAATGTGCTGTAGTTGTCACAGCAATGCCCATATTGTGCTGTTCTTGTTGTCTGCTAATAAGGTACTGAAAGAGAAAATAACAATTCGGAATTATTGTAGTAGAGTAGGTACTGTCTGTCTATCATGCAGTGTTTGCAATCTGCTAAGATTACAGCTCACTTCTTTAATATGTACTCGCATGATGTCAAACATTTATGTCATGTCTTCCCACCATCTATCAAACTGCACTCATTTCAGGCTGGTTTTGGATGATTTCAATGCGGCCTGTCGATCCACATTGACCCTTGACCTCCAGACAGACATGGATGTCCAGTATGTTCGTGAGACCCTCCAGTTGTCCCAGGAAGGGCTGAAATTCCACCCAAACCAGCTGGCTGGCCAGCTGCTGGCTCACATCAGAACCGATCAGGTCAGTGTGTTTTACGAAATACTGGTAGACTTCAACCACAAAAACATACCACTTGATATCACAACCATTCATTTTGTGTTCTTTTTAAAGGTTAAAAGGTTTTCTGTAGCCTGAAAGATTTAGCGACTTTATGTACTCCTGTGAAAATCTGTAGGACCCACTCTCAATATGGACCAAAAACAAGGCTTGGCTGTCAGACATCAAATGTTTGTCAGACCTTCACATTTTCCTCATGTACGATGAAGCTGTGATGATTAACCTCAATTCACATTATACCACCAGGTAACATTGATCTGCCACCTTGAATAGTAGTGTACAAACAGAACACTGATGCAACAGTCATCAGGTATGTATTCTTAGGGTAAGCAGCAGTGCATACCTCAGATGGTTTTGCAGCAGAGTTCTGTTGGAACACTTTTTTTAAGTGGCGGATAAATGTCACCTGGTGGTATTATGTGAAGGGAGGTTACATCTAATGATGTTTTGTCCAGGACAAGTGCGGAATCCTGTCCCAGGCCAGAGCCCCTCGCAGAGGATCGTGCCTTCTGCCCTCCCAGTCTTTCCTGACTCCCCCTGGCGGTCCCCTCATTCACAGCATGGTGGGTCACACCAAGGAGATCACAGCTGTAGCCATGACACAGGACTCCAAGTACGCTGTCACAGGTCAGTACTGACACCCACCTTTTCTCAACTGGAACCATTGCTGTAATAGTACTCTGTTTAGAGAGAAGTACATGCAGGGGCTTAATTGATAAGGTGTGAATGGTGATTCCTCACCATTGATTATTGGTCTTTTCATGTGTAATTTGATTACTAGTTTTCCAGGTCAGACCTATCTTGATATGTTTTACAGGTGCAATGGACAACTCTGTTAAGGTCTGGGATGTATCTGATGGCTTCATGCTGCGCAGTATTGATGATGTGCCATGGCACATCGGGGCAATGCTTCAGCTCTTCAACCAAGACAAATACATTGTGACATCTTCTGATGGAATTCGAGTCTTTAGGTCAGCAACAGCACCAGTCGTCCTATACTTCCTGATCTGTCCTACTGGTTGCCTCTTTTCCACTTTCTCATTAAAAAATCAACACAATTTTTCAAGACTCTATGAAATGATTAGAAATACTTTCAAAGCACTTGAATACACAATGCACACTATATATCTACACCTGCATTCAACTGTCCCAACTTGGGGAAGAACAGAAAATGAACTGTGAGTGAGAGTTTGATATCACTCACATTTTTGATTTTGTCCTTGTCAGGTTTGAGACAGGAGAACAGCTGTACTTCCTTGAGCACCCACGGGGCGAGTCCTGCCGTTACATCTTTGGTCATGGCCCCATTCTCATTGCCATCAAATACGCAGTCAGCGTGTATGACCTCACTACAGGTACAGTAAGATCTGTTGTTAGCTCTTGGACAGCACCATGTTAGGGCAGAGTCCTGTACAATGTGATATGTCACCTTAGTCATTGTTCTGTCTAATCTTCAGGTTTATTAGAGTGCTTAAGAAGAAAACAGTACGTTTTGTTAGCCATATGGACAAAGTCTTCAATATGATTTTACAACATGTAACATCCAACACAATTTTGTAACATATATTTAACACTGTATGATTAGTTGTCCCCTTTGAATGGCTATAATTGTCAGATGGCTACAGTATAATGCAAAACAATTTTGTCACAAGAGAAAATTGTTTAACATGTTCTTATTGCTACTACATATATGTGCTTAGGTTCCCTTCTGTTTCTGGTGACACAAAGTGCAGCAAGCTGTACACTTGTTGTTTGACTGTAGCAAGATATTGTGCTGTTTGGAGATGCTGCTGTACCATAGCCAATCTCCATCTGCATAGCAGTCATTGTTGCTGAATGATGCCCATATCTGTAACACAGGTGAACAACTTGGACTGTTAAACATGGGTGACCAGGTTGCCAGAGCTCTGTTCTGCCCTACCCAGCCCCTTCTCTGTGGATATAGTGCCATCAGCAGCATGGTAGACCTCATAGAGGAGCTCATGTGGTATACATGTACAAGTAACCAGTTCAGCCCAGACCTTCACAAACTGCTGGAAAACTTCCGCCCTGCAAAAGAGATGATTTGGCAAAACTCCATCTTTGGAATTACCTGCAAGTCCCACTTGTATGAAATTCCATCTGATGGCACAGTGAAGTAAGAAACCATTTTCATTTCATGACTTCCTTGTTTCTTTCTTGTCTGTAGCACATATTAGGAGTCACAGCAAACCAACATAAAACACCTAAGGATTCCCTGATAAAATTCTATGTATCTGCTCAAACAACAACAATAGGCTGTGCCAGGTACTGTAAAACTTGCTCATTCCCATTTAAGAGGGAAACATTTTCTGCTTATTGTGATGAAGTAAAAAAAAGGTACTAAACCAACCATTTTGTGTGGTCCTCATATCTCAGTCATGCCAGTCACAGAGATGTACTAAATAACGTTGCTCCAATTTTCCTGTCCATGTCTCATATCATGCTGTCCATGTCTCATATCAGCAAGATTTGATCCACAAAAATGAGTGTTGTTAATTACTCAACAGAATCTTATCACTTCGCTTGCTGCAAATGGAGAGAATGTACAGAAATGACTGAAAGAATGGTTTTATTAGATCATTAACTATAGATCTCAATATTGATAAATGCTACATCATGATGCTGGAGATTGTTAACCTATCCTTTGTTGTAAGTGATGGACTACTCAGTAATGTACTCAGCCTGCTCTGTTCTACTCTGTTTTTATATATTTGCCCCTAAACGTTTTCCTCAATTTCTCATAATACACAGGTTGTATGATATCAACACTGGGGAAAAAACAACAACCCCTGCTCTGCAGAAATGGAATCAAATAATACGTGAAGAGAAATTCCGTCTCCCTTACTTCTCACCAAACGGCCGTTACTTGATTCTAACCTTCAGTGATTTAGCAATGATGCTGGACCTAGAAACAGGAGAATACAGGGAAGTTGGTCACAAGCAGACACTAAAATGGGTGGCCACATCACAGGGTAAGATGCTAGTGTCCAGTGGACACCAAGACTTCAACGTCAACATATGGGACCTTTCCAGAGCCTCCCCTGTGTTGGAAGAGCAAACCTCTGAAGTACTAAGAATCATGCCAAAGGATGGAAATGGCAATATTCTTCTCACCTTTGTGTTAAACAAATCAGGGAATGAGGAATCAGTGATTGCCAAGATCATAGATGTTGACACAGAAGAAGAACTGGACTCACACCCTTGCAGTAGCCTTCAGTTGGAGCAAAGTGACGTCACAGTAATACGTGCTGCTGGCAACCGGCTGATTATCAGAACTGGAGAGTGGGGCAAGAAGCAGTTCGGTGTGGTTGATATGACAACATTTAAAGTTGCGACTACATTACAGGGCAGCTGCCCGTACTATGTGCATGGTGAGCACTTCTTGGTAGTGAATGATCAGACGGAGTTGATCTCTTTGGGCTCCATGGAGGAAGAAAGTTTTGACATTTGTAATCTGGATTCAGGTATGTATAAGTTTTTTGTGAGCAATGCTTCATTGTATGTCGATGTTGTCATTGCTCTTGTGTATTATTACATTTCTGAATGTCCATTTGGCTGTCTCCAGCTGTAAGACTGGCCATTGTGACAATATGGTCAACCAGCCAGTTGTTATGTGTTCAACAGACTACTTGAACAAACCTTCCTCAGAAGTGTAGTGCGGGTAAGACAAGGTCTGTTGGCATGGTCTCAGTCTGATGCAATGGATTTCAAAAGTTTGGTGTCATGTTACTGTAGATTTGAATGATGTGCAAGAGACATATACAGTAGCAGATTGCAGGATGAGATCATTTACGGGTATTTGCATCTGTTCCAGGTGAGGTTGTTGACAAACTCAGCCCGAGGTTGGATCCGAAGTATGTTCAGTGTGAGCTGAATGCAGATAAAGGAGGTAGAGTGGCTACACTGCTGTTCATACTGTCTGCAGGATTGCTGCTGCAGGTAACTTGTTTTTCTCAGCACTTTGAGGTTTTCACAGACTAGTCACATGAAAATTCTCTTTGCGATATACTCCACTTAACTGCATCGCTGTATTACTCATGCCAGATAGTTGCACTGGAACATAAAAACCAAGACCATTTTGAATCCGTAATTGTAAATGGGGCTGCTTGTTTGTATGCCCCATCCTTGCCAATTTCGGATAAATGCACAGAATTTTGTAAAAATTCAACTCAAAATGAGCTAAAGTATACTCCCAAATTGACAGATGTGGCAGGAATGAATTACCAACAGTTTGTATAAAGTTGGAATTGCTTGTTTTTAGTTTTGAAACAAAGCTGTGCAGAAGTACAGTATATTTTGATTGGCCACAAGCAGGCCTGGTCTGGTGGGCTCATTTCATTTCAGGAAGTGGCAAGTTCTTTGCTATCTTTACATGACAGTGATGACAGTCATATTTCCAGGTATGGGATGTTCCAAGTAGAACCCACCTGACGACCATTGATCCATACCAAATGGAGGCTGAGGAATTCAGGTACAGTCTGTCACATGCAGGGAGCTACCTGGCTCTAGAGTGCCAGTGTGAGGTCACCTATGGAGAAACCACCTTCACAAACGAGGGACCTTGTGTGCTGGAGCTCCAGACAGGTACAGGTTAAGTCTGAAATATCATCATGCAAACATGACTGTTCACTGTCAAAACATCAACTAGCCAGAGACTCAATTAACTTCCAGCACCAACACAAATTTCAGGCTCTCCAAAGAATGGCCCCTATTGCTACCCTGGTTCAAAGTTGAACTTATGTCTAGTTAGGACTTCAATGTACCAAATTCCACCAACCTTAGACATGTGTATATAGGCATATAGATATCAAGTTTAATCCTTCTATCAACCCAGATGAAGTTTCACAGGAATAAAGGAACCTTTTTTCTTTTTGATGACAGGAAAAGTGGTGCATTTCTTCCCGGAGGGCCACCTTCTTGTTGGATTTATCTCTGACAGTCGAGTGGTTTCTGGACATGGAGGACAGTGGCATGTCTGGGACGTCACTACAGGTAGCACACTTAACTTTTACTTTTAGAGCAAAGCCTGTATTGTTCACCAAGGTTGTGTTGTTATAGGTTAATACCTAAACAAGGATATAGATATATCGTGTCAGACTGTAGGCTGTACCAACTAAGCAAGTGCCACACAACCTACAGTAGAACAGAAAGGGCACTTTGTAGTAGGAATCCATACATATAGATAATACAGAACACTAGCATTTTGTGGCTCCATTTTGCAAGTTAAAGGGGATATCTAGCAATGCTGTCTTATTGGATGAAAATTATATTTGGGATTTACTGAAATGGTCCAGTGATCTTTAGCTCTTGTTAATGTAAGTATTGATGATGCTGTCATCATAATGAATTAAATTTGTATCAGTCCAAGATGGTAAGTGGATACAGTGTAAGTTGCTTGTAGGGATATACCTGTCCTTGGTGCTGAAAGACTCTCAAATGGCAAGCAACCTATGATCTGTTTATCACATTTTTCCAGGACCAAGCTAAGTGCTATTCCAGATCTATGCATGAAAATTACATGAGTTTGGAAAAGTTTCAGAAAGCAATTATTATGTATAGCCAGAATTTAAGTGCCCTACAACGCTTTTTCAGGGAAGCATTTTCTGACAGCTTCAGAGTGCATTTGAAACAGGTCTACGAGGGGTCTGGACTGAATCTGTCTGTATCTGTATTAGTTAAGCCAGTATAACTGCCCTTAGGCGTAACACACCAGTGCATCTTTCTAGGTGTGGACAGGATCCTGTTTTCCAAAACACTTCTGCCAGGAAATGTAGGTCAGGGGGCATAAGCAAGTTAGCTAGTGTACTTTTGCGCCCTTTTGAAGTGGGATGTCAGTATCTTGTTTACATGAGTTTCTCTGTCCAATTTGCTGAGTGTACTAGTTCAAAACAGTCGAAGGTTAGTGGTAGGCTGTGGACAGTGGTGGAAATACAATGTCTGGTCAACATTTTGTCGTAAACCGACATTTCAGGACAAGCTGGAATCGACACCTAATGTGGTGGGTAGGGCAGTATAACTAGATAATGCCAAATATGGGGGAGCATGACTATGAAGGATTTGCAAAACATATCCAGAGTGTGGTTCGCGACCTGTAGTGTAAGTACTGTGAGGCATGAGAAAACAACAGACACAGCTGCAGATGGTGAGTAACCTGCACATTCTGCAATTACACGTTAGTACAGGTCGTGACAGTTTGTGCGCTGTAGGTATCCCAAAACAGCTCACACAAAACACTATTGCGTGGACAGTGGCAGTGGAAGGTGTTTTGTGACACTTACACTGTTTTATGTGTAAGCAAGGCCTAAGTAGTGAGCACTTACTCTTGTTAGAGTCAATGTGTTGGGAATTTTTTTGAACCACAAGAAGAAGGGATCAATGTTGCTTACTGGTATTCTGTATACACATTGTAACTTCTGTTGTCCACGACACTCTAATAATATAATATAACATAACATCCATTGTATCTATTGCAGGAAGTAAGCAGAGCATTCTTTCCATCACAGTACACCCTACAATTGTGGACAGCCCAATACTCGCACGTAGTACTGTGGGGGACCGTGTCCTGGTGTCCAGTGAGGACAAGAAGACCATTGCTGTGTATGACATGTCCACTGGAACTCAACTGGGCAGCTTCACTTTTGAGACTATGGTAGGTTAAGAACACCTACTAGACAACTGGGGAACTTGCAGCAGTGTCTGCCACAGAGACTTGCAGATATTCTGTTTGTCAGCAAGAATGGAGTGTTGTTGAAAGGTGTGCAATGTGGCACAAGAAAAGGGAAAGGAAGGGCTGGATCACTTTTGAAATCCACATGGAAATTGAAAATTGAAGCAACTGATAATCTATTTTTACATTTCTCACCTTGCACACAACTAGACTTCTTGCACACGGTAGCTGAAACTAAATTAACTCCTCAGAACAATTACAGTCTCGACTTTTGGTAAATTTTCAGTGTAGCGATGTTTAAGGCAATGGTCATAGTATACTTACAGTATGGAGTATATAGATTACAAGTGGTTATTTCACCCAAATTTTCCCACTGTAGATGGTAATTCATGTATATGTGTGGAACTAATATGGAGCTAATAGTGACTGAATATTTCTTGTATTTTTACAGCTGGAGGATTGTGTACTTCTTGGAGGTGGTGACTTGGTGGCAGTTCGCCTTCACAGGAGATTGGTTACATTCAAACTGCACCACAGTTTCAAGTAGAAAACCAGCGTTGATAGGTGTCAAACTTTTCTTGTATACAATGTCATTTGAATGTTAGGACACACAAGCTATATATATGCCCCCTTGTGTATATGAATGGTTTATTTAGAAGTACAAAAAACTGTCTCAAACATGGCAGCCGTAGGCTTTATTGTGCCAAAACATGACATTGGTAATTATGTAGACATATTTACAGGTAGTACATTTTACCAACTGAGGTATGATTACCAATAGAGACATATATACAATTTGTAACGTTACGTTTATCAATTATGGCATATTTCTAAATATGGCAAGAGAAGACGAGGCGAAAAAAGGTAATCTAAGTTATGCAAGGTGTTTAAAACGGTCATTACATACAGACAAGTAAAACAGCATTTGATAATAGTACGTTTAAAAGGCATTGCAGGCAGACGATTAAAACCAAAGACTAGTAGTATTGTGAATTATCAGATAAAAGCTAAAAGACTCACAGTACATTTTAAACTATATTGGGTAATGCTAGAATGGCTTAGATACTCATCTGGCAATTACATGTTCAGCAGGCGGACTATGAAAGGTACAGAACTGTTATGATATTACGCTCAGTTCTACTACGGGGAATGTTCAGTTTGAGATGACCTTGTCTGTCTGCCACTGATTTCACCTCTAACAGGTGGCAGTAAGTGTTGGAAGTCTTCGGACTGTCTGAGAGAGCTTGCAAAGTATTTTGTCAACTCAAGAAGTTTTGACTGTAGAGTAGGAAGTCTCAAGTGAGCGCAGGCATTAGTATAAGACAGTCGACCTTCTCGATTTATACTGTATTATCAACTATATGCTCCTTACTTTAGACATGGTCTTACCTGATGTTGATGATTGTGTGCAAATAGTCAGCTATTCTGAGATCAGGATGTGTTAATGGCATCCTGCATCATTATGTCATTCTTACTGAGTAGTTATTGCATTCTGTTAACATTTATCAAACATGTTATACTAATACAGTT
>LZCU01066995.1:0-11232 GCA_001663935.1 Asymmetron lucayanum | reverse complement strand
TATATATATATATATATATATATCTTTGGTCATTTTAATGTTAACAAACACTTACTTTGTTCCATATCAGAAGGTCCGCCCCATTCTTGATGAACAGGTTTATGGCGTTGCCACTTGGACCATAACATGCAAGGTGAAGAGGTGTGTTGCCATCCTGCATCACAAAATCAATACATCTCAGGATGTTGACATAAGATCACAAAAGACAGCTTAACCATCTGACAGCTTAAGCCAAGTTTTTTTTGCGACTAAAATGACCGAGTGGGGTCCAAATGGACCCTATTTACTTTTGCTCAAAAATATATTTTTGATTTAATTTTTCAGGAAGCATTGCACATACATTGCTTCATCAATTTATTGGGATGTTTTAGTGCGACAAATTCTAGCTCGTTATCATAATTTATGCAAAAAAGCAAAATTACCACATTTTGCAATAAGTTCATCCAGACTCGGAAGGACGGGAGGCCCATGACAATCACCTGATATAACCTCTAAACTACATGAGCTAGGACCACCAAACTTGGACACTTTTCCTACAACATTCTTTGAAAATACTTAGATAAGCTCCTGATATTTTATGTTGCCAGGGCAACGGGTTATTGACAGGTATGTTGTGGTTATGCGTTCGTCTGGAAAAAACCCCAATCAATTGTCTCAAGCACACCCTCTATCATTTCATAAATTTTTCAGCGTCTAAACGATATTTATTTTCACAGACATTTGTATCCGAAATCCACAACAATAACAAACTTGCACATGCAAGGAATAAACTTTGACTATTAAAACACACTTACAACGAAAAAGAATATCTTAAGTTAGCAAATGTACGTCACAGATCCACCATCACAAAACTACGAATAGGTTGTCACAGATTGCGAATCGAATCAGGACGACATAACCGCATGCCTCCAGAGCAATGAATCTGCCAACTGTGTAGTTTACGTTTATTGTATCAGTTACTGGTATATGTATAACGTAATGTTTGTAATTATGTGACCTGCGCTTAGCCCAGTTGGGCAAAATGTACAATAAAGGTCTTAATTCAATAAAACTACGCGTGATTACGTTAACTGCACAGTAGCAGTATTTACCAAACACACTGTAGCGTACCTTGTCCTCTGCGTTTACGTCCGCTCCTGCCTTGATGAGGATTTCACATAGTTTACTGTGGCCGGATCTACCAGCGTGATGCAATGGAGTGTAGTTGTTCTGTGGGATAAGACAAATGTTTTAATGTGTTTATCCTTTTTCGATTTATGACAGTGGCCAGTCGATTTTGTTGGTTCTTAAATTATTTAAATCTAAGCGGAGGCATGAAAACAAGATAAATATGTGCATATGTAAAGAGATTTTATTGTACATAATCTCTGTAACCAAGTGTTAAAAACTTGAGTTCATCCACCGGGTATCACTCAGAGAATCAAAAAGCCTAAAATAAGTCTGAGTTTACGGAATTCTATGCAGCATACGGCCTGATCTTGGGTCACATATTAGATATTCGTTAAGTAACATTGTTATCCTTACATAATGCAATCTTTGAAATATTGCTATTTTGTTCGGCTGTGTCATTGCTTGTATGTTTGTTTCTTAGGAAGTGCTAACTTTTTGTGTTTGGAATCGTTAACGTGGTCTTCAGGCCGATTTGGAGATGTAAAGCTTCACCCAGCCTGTGCATCGTTTTGCATGAAAGCCATACATAGATGTAAAGGTTTTCCTTACATTTTACACAGTCATATTATATTCCATAATCTCATTCTTCAAACGTATGTGTTCCTTGCGTTTGGCACAATTTATATCCGTACCTGGCCTTCTACATTGACGTGAGCGTGGTGCCGTTCTATGAGAGCCCTGCAGGTTTTCGTGTGGCCGCTTCCTGCGGCAATATGCAGTGGAGTATCGTTGTTCTGGGTAAAAAAATAAACACAATAAAACTTGATATCATGCAAACATCCAGCTAGCGACGCCATGCACGATATTTTTAATAACTGGTACCTTGATTCTGGCATCCACCTCCGCTCCCTTTACAATCAGAAAGCCGCAGATTTCAGTGTGACCCCCTGCTGCAGCTCGGTGGAGTGCCGATTCGCCGTGCTGTTTAGGAAAGATATAAGTTATTTCAAGACTCCGTCGATGAAGGTTAGACATTCAGATAGATGAGCAAAAAACACACATAATTAGTCAAGTAACTGACCGTTAAAAATAATCAAGCAACTGAACGTTTCCCCCAAAAAAGTTACTCAAGCAACTGACCGTTTCCAAAATCATATGTCAGTATTTAAAAATACTTTCTTAAACTCAGGCTGCATTCACGTAATTATGCTATCAATTTATGCTGTGTGTCAGTCCAAGCAACGTATTATCACATTTTGTATAACCAAATAGATAATGCTAGCCACTTGGTGCTACAGAGAGCAAAGTTTCACTCATCGGGCTTTTCTGCATTCTCGTGTGCATAACCGATCAAGTTTCAGTCCGTGTTCTTGAAAAATTGAGTTACATGACTGATTTAACCCTAGAAACGCACTAGATGTAAGAGATGCAGATATTATAGATGGAGAGGTTTTAGTAAAAGTAGAACAATGTCGACAGTATGCCAAAGGTGATGATGCATCGCAATGTATGGAAAATGAATATTCTCGACACGATGCAGACAGTGTACCTCGTTCCTGACATTCACGTTTGCTCCATAACGGAAGAGGGCCATGCAGATGTTCCTGTACCCTCTTCTTGCGGCAGTATGAAGTGATGTCGATTTAAACTGTATAAGAAATGAGGAAAATGCAGAACGTATTGATTTTAACGCGCATTTCTTTGTAAAGTTCTTCTGTCAGGCATGGTACATGACTCTATGCTATATCCAAAATATGGATTCAATATGTATACTATGAATCTGGATGGATGGATGTGTGAATGTATGTATTTATATAGGATGGATAGATTACCTTATCCTCGAAATTGACGTCTGCTCCATGCCGAAGAAGTTCTTTTGTCACTTTCAACTTGTTGTAAGAGGCAGCAACATACAAAGGGGTTACTGGGCCTGTCTGTGGAATTTAAAGAGAAAGATTAGTCATATCTAAGATGTCACACTATAGATAGCAATGAATGGTGGCGTCGGTATAACGGGGCTACATGTATGTAATGACCGAATTGTCTTTCAATATACTTCAAAATGCTCGAGATTGACTCGATGCCATATAAGGCAACGACATACAAAAGGGTCATCTGCGTCATTTGGAAACACAATTAATGGAGGAATTGTCATAAAGGTACTGCTTTGTTTGGATTTTCATTGCCCATTTTATTTTGCAGAAACAACAATGAAAGCCAGTATAGCTAAGGCGCAGTTTTGAATTTTAAGATAGAAATTGCTGCATTGCTGGATAGGTTTAAAGATCTCGTCCTCAGCGATGTGGACCATGATGGTTTTTCCAGATAAAGATTTAACAAACGAAAACGTCTTTGTTATAATGTTTCTTAATATGTATACGTTTACCTATTATATATAAACTATTTAGACATGGACGCAGTCTGTGACCAACAGAAAGCAGCAGAAGGCAAATGAAATTCAGCCCTAATTTGAAGTTAGCGTATCAATGCGGAAGTCCATTTTGCCTCGACAGGGCCTCAGATTGGATGCAACGTCTTACCACGCCAACCCAAGGCATCGACCAGACAATCCTAGTGTTGACGTCCAAACCGGCCTTCAATCCCCTCTTGATGGTCTGCAAATCTCCATTTTCAGCAGCTTTGAAGAAACGCCGTAGGCCCATCTCATAACCTTTCCATTAATTGGACAAACAAGTAGTCAGTGTATGCAGCAATCCAAACTTGTCAGGGCACATTACCAAAGGGTCCATACGGCGTGTAACCGATCTAAGTCCTTGGCAAGCTCTGAAGCTAGTCACAATGTAAGGCGGCTTTCGTTGAAATATGCATGCATATGTCTTGGTGGTCGGTCGGCAGACCAGTCAGATGACAAGTCGCGAGGACCAGCTGATACAATGGTTTGTGACGTCACAAATTTGACGCTGTACCCTGTTGGACAGTATCTTCTAGCAGGCTATCGTTACCTAGTTTTGAAAAGTGGAAAGCAGTCTGCTCTTTCCCAGAGCTTTGTAATATCAATGATTTTTGTAGCTTGCGCAATGAGGACTCTACCACAAAGGTACTGTTTCCAGGTTGGCTGTGTGTAGAACTGGTGGCGAAAGATTCTTGTACACAGGAGAAACAGCAGCACTACAATGGACACGATTTTCTATTCAAGGTAGGTCGCTTTTAAATTTGAGGAGAACGAAGTTATGAAATTTTCATTTCTCATAGCACCCTTATTTTGAACTACGGTGTGTTTTAGTTGATGTGGCTTATTAAAGGATACCTGTATCTAAAGAACTCAAACATGGATACATTTCTATCCTCATACAGGTAAAGATGCTGAGTCCCCTATGGGATTTCTATAGAACTGACACAGTATTGGGCCTTGTGTGGAGATCACCTTTCAGGTGTGCCGTGACAGACTGTCAAGCTACTGAAGGAACGTAACATCCACATTTGCAGTTTGCCGCTTGACAGAAAGGTTGTCCATTATGTGTACAGGAGCTTTACTTAATAGTATGTATTCCATAAACACGCAGCACAACTGTCATTTCTACTTTCTACACGGTTTTGGTATTGGCTATGAACAGTTCCTGTTAAAGTTAGTGAGATGTTAGTGAAAAGGATTATACGGGACAAAGAGGGAGGAGATAAGTTTTGGCGCCTACCAGTCGTTGTTTTGTCCAACCCGACGGTGGATGAAGGATGACAAGCGGTCCTTTCCAGACTGGCGGACGAACCAGAAGGTTTGTTGAGTCCTGATCGTGAAGTGTCAGAACTGTGTGCATTACTTGGTCCAGATGAACCTGCTGAAGAAGCCCTTTTTCTGGATCTCCTGGGACTCATCAGCCTTTCCAGTTCCATGATGTCCAGTGAGGCTTCTGGCATCCCCTCTGACATGTCTGTGTCATTTGGTATTTCTGTAGTCACTTGGCCATCTTTGGAATACATAAAATGTAACGTTAGATGTTGGTAATACATAGGAATGGCACCAATGTTGTTTTACGAATGGAAATGATTTTTGCTGATCTAATATAAGTTGCAAAGTAGCTAACAGAAACCAATGCGGTTAATGCTGAGTTTTGTACGTGTGTCTGTTCATGGGCTCAGAGATCTACGTTGTATGCTATAATTATGACGTCATAAATGATTTTTGGGTTGCCATCTTGTATTTTGACCTTTCACCGCTAAATTAGCATAACTAATTTTACTACGGTACTTAAAAACAAGATGGGTGATTGGTGCATGAGTTAGTGGTAAAGTAGATGGCTAACAATGAGTTGTAAATGGACAGGACAGTGGTAACGTAGAGTAGTAAGTGACAGGTGTATGAACTGGCTGAGGACCGCAAGAGGTGGTAAATCGGTGTCGAAGAGTATGCTGCCCCTACGGCTGAATGAAGCTACGGGACTGGCGAGGTGAGGTGAGGTATGGGTCCGTGGTAAAGTAGTTGAGTGAGTGGCAGGTATATGGTTAGTGGCAAAGCGATTGGGTAAGTAGCAGGTAAGTGGATCAGTAGTAAAGTAGATGGGTGAGTTACAGATGGATGGGTCAGTGGTAATGTAGATGGGTGACTAGTAGGTGGATAAAAGAGTATTAAAGTAAATGGGTGAAAGGCAGAAGGATGATTCAGTGGTAACAAAGAACGTTGAGAGGTAGATGGGTCAGTGTCAGGTTATCAAGATGGGTAAGGCCGCGATCACAATACCACAACCGGGGCCCGGTCGGGTAGTTAAATGGGTGTTTTTAGGACTACATGTTGTATGAATGATGTTGACAATGATACATTAAACCTTAGTGTCGTTACCAACATCAGCCATGTTGCAATTAAGTCCTGAAAACACCCCGTCAAAGGGGGCCAAAACTAATTTTTTGGAAGCCCACTGCAATATGATAAGTATAGCAAGAAGTACAATTCTTATTTGTTTTACATTATTAAAACAGATTAGCGTTGTTACACCATTTGAAATTCTCCCCCGTTGTGAGGTCGAATTCAGGTAAGCATCACGACCTTTGACGTCCCTTGTGACGTAATCGGACCGCAGCTACAAAGCACCAAGTATGCACACGCACGAATGGAGTTTGTTGAGCCAGTTTTCCCGATCAAGGACTTTCCAAATCTGGAGTTTTTGGAGGTTTTGGATGTTATGGTCCAACTTGGGACAGTCCTTGATCGGGAAAACTGATGGGTGAAGTTGTAAAGTTGATGGGTGATTCAAAGATGGTGGGTCAGTAATAAAGTAGATTGGTGAGTGGCACGTGCATTGCTCAGTTGTTGGGTTGATAAATAAGTGGCAGGTAGATGGGTCGGTAGTAAATGTGATGGGTGAGTGGCAGGTGAATGGGACAGTGATAAAGTAGATGGGGGTTGGTAGTTGGATTTGTCACGTGTAGAGGCGATGAATGAGTTGCAGGTGGGTTGGTTAGTGGTGAGGAACATGGGCGAGTGACAGGTGGATAGGTCAGTGGTAAAGTAGATTGCTGAGTGGTGAAGTAAATAAGTGGGTTGTAGGGTGGTGGGTCAGTTTTGAAGTAGATGGGTGAGTGGTAGGTTTATGGGTCGGAGGAAAATGAGGGCTGATTGACAGGTAGAAGGTTTAGTGGTAAAGTACATGGGTGAATGACAGGTGCATGAGTCAAAGACCACTCACTAATGAAAGTATTAATATTTCAAGACCAGTCATTTGGTGCTTTGGATTGATGTCTGATGTCTGGACCAGTGAACGGCGCCTGGCGCCTTATATGTGTACAATAATGTATGGCTTATCTGTGGTATTCTGGTTACTTCCTACCGTCTATTTGAACGCTGTCGAATTCTAGAGCATCTTTGCTGCCCGCCATCTGTATAGGTGGTGGCATGTTGCTTTGGTACTGTTTTCCATGAGACCTCGCCATGTGTGCTCCATCCACATGAAGTACATCCAGCACACTGTGAGTGGTGGGAATGTGTGACTGGTAGATAGGGTACTCCCGAGGTAGTCTTTGTGTGGGTTGACCTTTAAATATCAAATACAGATCGTGTTTGGCAGGTTTCCCATTTTGCACAAAGTTATATTTTGACATAAACAAGAATTTAATTCTATAATGTTTTGTTGTTTGGCCGAAAATAACTGATCATGAGTACAACCGCCATAACCATTATGCAACTGTTATCGTTAGACTGGATTTATCTTTGAGTTGTACTGATCGTGAAAAGGTATCAATTAAAAAATGGTAAGTAAAGTAAAACAATTGGGCAGCAGTTGCCTTACAAGATGGTTATATGCCTTGTTCATGCAGACATATTTGACTTTTTGTACATGCTTTGTTAAATATAGGCACCATGCTCTTGTATGCATGAATGCTTAGTCCTATTCACATTGAGTATGGATTGTATATGTATATATCCATGAAAGAAAGAGCAAAGGGCATGAAGAGTTACTATGAACTTACGTACCTTTGTCCACAGGTGTGGTGATGAGGTAGAGCAGGGCCTTCCTGAAGTCGTCTACGTTGATAGTCGTCTTCAGCGATATTCTTTCAAAACTGAGTTGCTGAAAGATTTCCGTTCTTATCAAGCTAGTCAGTAGCACGTCATTTAGCTCCCTACTTCTGTACTTGAACCAGAGTTCACCCAGCCCTCCCAAGTTTCTACACTGGAGCTGGAAGACTAGGCTGCCTGTGGTTGTATTGGTAACGTTGATGCCTTCTATAGACTCCAGTGTTTCTACTGCTTTCACCATAGTGAACAGATCATAGATGGTTTTAACTTTAGGTTTGATCTGTTGCAGCAACTCATGAGTGTCCTCAGCTGTTATGTCAATGGTGCGAAGTGCCTTTTTTGCAGTGGCATAGTTCAGCATGTCCTCTGGTGTTTCAACACTGCGCCTCACTTGTGCAAGTATCTGCACCACAATTTCCAATATTGGTGGGTCACCTGAAGAGGAAAGTACAAGCATGATTGTCAATGAAAGTGAATCTACCTTCATTTACTCAGGCAAATGTGCAATGGCAAGAGAGTACTATGCAATGATCAACATTTAAGATGACAGAAGACGTCTCTCAGCTGATCATTAAAACAATTTCCCATAATTCTGATGGACATGATTGTTTTGAATGATATACATTTCTGCATGGCCTAAATCACTATTCATTAAAAAAAATACCTGCTTTCACGCTCTCATCAGTCTCTCCAATAGAATCTGCACTTCTCTTACTCATCTGGACTTCAACAGGCTGCTTTGAACAATTACCTGTAAGGCATTCACGTTTCTGGATGAGAAACAGTTTCCAAACATTGTTGATGAAGTTAAAAGAACAAAATAAGCAGTGTAAGAAAGTATTTATCACACTTGTAATTTGTGTCCGAGTCTCAACTATGTGGGTGATGATGTGGGGCTGTGTGCAGCAAAGCAGAAAAGGAAATGCTCAGCCAAAGAGAAATGCAATTCAACGAAACTTGTATTGGTCATTGTAAGCAGAATCTTCAGCTGAACTGGTTCGGCGGGTGTAACGGCCTTTGTCGGAACACATGTGATCACTATAACAGTCAAAATACCAGAAGCACAGATGACAAACCTTGCAAGCTCTCTGCTGTTCGCCGTTCACCAATGATGATTAGAGCCCTCTTAAGAACCGGCAGAGTGGCCTCTTTCCCATCCCTGTTGCTCCATCTGTGCAGCACCTCCCTACACCTGCGGTCCTGGTCTGGTTTTAAGGTCTCTATTCCCTTTATGACGTTCTCAGTAAACTCTAGCTTCCGGGCCAGGTCGTCCCACTTGTGACTGACTCCGTCGATGACTTTGTCAAAATAGTCCTGCACGTCAGCTGGAACAAGTACGAATTACTTCATCACATGGCAATGTGCCCATGAAGATTTCTTCGATAACTATGCAATTTATTGTGTGAATAAAGTAAACATAATCTATTTGACATAGTGTTCACTATGTAAAATCATGTAGTACTACATAGTATCACTGCTCGCCCGTCCCATAGCTCATCATCCATAGGGGCAGAATGGCAAGGTATAGTGAGTATATTTTGACATACGGTGATCGTGTGTGTGTATGTAATGCTGATCTTTGTGAACCTTCAACTCTTAAGAGTAGCATGTATGTATGTATGTATGTATGAGATGCACAGCGGGATAACGTAATATACAAACTGCTGCCATGTGTTGGTTGTTGTTGTTTCTGATCAACCTCTGATAGCGTTTTGACCCAGAGAGATACTTGCGGTCATTTTGCCCTCTGTTGCCAGGGTGGAAACCGAAAGGTCGAGTGTTCCCCGTCAGACCACACCGGTAGGGGTGCTTTTAAGCGAAAATATCGTCCTTCGGATGGGGCGTTAAACTAGGGGTTCCGTGCTTGAGGGTTGCCAAGCACGTTAAAGACCCTACCATATCTGTCAAAAAGAGCAGGGGTAATCTGTCGGGGTACGCCCTGCTGTGGTTGGCCAAATTATCTGTTGAATCAAATCTGTTAGTAGACATAAATATTTGCCATACGTTTGATAAGCTATATGTTATTGGGGAAAAGTAATGTAATTTTAACTTCTACGTTCAATGAATTAGTTCTGCCACTGACTACCCTTTGCTGTATAATCATCCCCTCGAGCTCCTGTCGAAATGTGGAATAAGCAGTCTTCTATGTCCAGCCCCACTACATACTGTTACACGTTAAGTTGCTCCTCTTTAGAAGAAAATGGTACAGTAGCCCTGGTGCAGGTAGCATATTCGTGTTGCTGGTATTTTTCAATTTTAGCTGCACTGGTGCAGTTCCCCCCCCCCCACGAAACCCAGGTAATGATAGCTGCACTAATATTGGAAGACTTTGACCTCCAAATGCTTCTGTTGTCATTTTAGTAAGACATATTGCTTCCTGTGAAGATACCAATAACATGTTGAAGCTTAAGCAAATAGGACAAACCCCGAGGATCCCAACTACACACCTTTTTCTTGAACATCGTCTTTTATACTTGCAGCAGCCATTCTGCAGTTTGGAATGCTTGAAGAGAGTTGGCTCTTTGGTGTCGGTTGACACTGCTCAGTCATGTGCTAACTCAATCATTAACCAAACCACCGTGTAGCGTGTGTTTGCTGAGCTAATATTATTATGCTCAGAGTGTACACGGTTGTGTCATGGCTCGGGTCAATATTATTCACTGTACTTACTTATAACGTTATGTGCACACTCTATCTACTTTTGCTTAGTACAGGAACTGTATTCAGGAAGTTGATGGCTGCTTATTTTCCAGTCGTTTGTTAAGGTACTACGAATCCTCTTAAGACATTTTCATAAGTGAGGTTCAGTTTTGGGTCAGCACAATGTGTTTGGTAGGCCAAGAATATGATGCTATGAGTTCTGAACGCAGTGTTGTCTTGGAACAGGTGAATATTTTCTTATTTTACCTGCATGGGTAACTAACCTCTGAGAATTGTACTTTAAGCAAATCTGCTGAGTTCAGAAGAAGTACTCCAGGTAAGGGCAGCTTTATTGTATAAGATATTCAATCCATGGTGCAGGATTTGTACACAGTGGTGTCTTGAATTAAGTTAATATCTCATAGATTGCATGCATGTATTAGCAAATCAAGAGTTCAACACTTAATACAAATCTCCAGGAAGTTAAGAAACAGCTGCATACTGCTTTCATGTCCCATCTTTTGCTATTTGTATAATGTCCGCTGTAGACAGGACTGTATAGAGTTTATGACAATGGTATTCTTGTTAAAAAAAAATTGTGATATTTACAGCTGAATGGTGCCTGTCAAGAGTTGGATGTTCGATAAGATATGGAAAATGTCTTTTCTAAATGTTTTACCTGTTTATATATTCATATGTATAATAGCTAGAACCAGTGTGTTACTTTCTGTACATCTCATCATCTTATATTGTTCCAGAAATGACAACTTTGAAGGGTTGAGACGCTGGGTACTACATGATTACAAAACCTGTTTGTAGTTCATAACCTTCCACCCAGCGCCTGCTATAGTTCAGTAATGCAGCTGAGCACTTCATAGGGTAGCAGGCAAACTCTCAAGTACCTCTTGGGTAAACTGCTGGGATACTTGGATAAGTTCACAGCTCAGGGGCAACTTGGCATTGTGCCTAGCCTCCTGTGCAGGCGTAGCAGAGATTTCTTTGTGTGTGTGTGTGTG
>LZCU01066686.1:4380-18843 GCA_001663935.1 Asymmetron lucayanum | reverse complement strand
GACTCTTCGTGCACTTACCATTCTTAACACACTGCGCACGTTACTTCCTGAAGTAATCAAACGGCGTTTTATCTTAATTTTGCGCTTAGTTCCAGATCTACACCGTAAAGGTTTCAATTACAAGGAACGGCGATAAACGTGCCTAATGCAAGGGTACTGTAATTACAGTAAGATAAGGCGGTGTTTTCGTTCAAGTATGAAGAGGACCTAATGAGCTCTGTTTTCATGGTAGTGCATATATCTGGATATATGAATATCTAAGATCTTCTTGCTCTGTAATGGGGTTAATAAGACATACGAACATGAAGGCTTTGTGTAGAATTACTGAAAGTTTTACTGTCTGTTCATATCAGTTGACACGGCAGGCAGACTTTACCATTCCATTGGAATATGGGTTAATCTTCCCGGAGATACTTCCATTTTACACCCACTACCTACAGGGATTGACTGGGGGAAATGATGTTATAGAGAAAGGCCAAGGTTAATGCCGCGGAAATGGGCTGCAAAAACGAAAAGAAAGCGCTTTGATAAAATTACCATAGGAGTAAGTGTCTGGGGATATACAGGTAGTTCAAAGGTAAGGATAAGTATAGGAAGAGGAAGATCTAGAAGAATCAGAGCGGCATTCCAAAAGTCTCCAAACAGACACCGTCTTCTGAAACTTCTCATTCAGTCGTAAATACCCTTATTAGCAGTCATAGGCGAATTCCAAGAACCAGACAGTACCGCAATGCACGCTCACATTTGCCAATTTTCCCAGAAAAACGCCTTACATGCGAGAAGTAGCAATTATAGCTGACAGTTGTAACTAATCCTAACTATTCTCCAACGTAGTTGCAACTATAGCTCCACTAGTCTAAATCATACCGCTCGATATGGGCACCAAATATGCTGAAGCGTGCGCGAATCTGCGGAGTTTCACGTCAATCATTGCAAGTCCCATTTCATCTAATAACAAGCTGGGGACGGCAATTTTCGATTGCAGCCATGTTTCACGAATTCTGCTGATCGTTCACAGTATGTAACTCTACATTAAGAATATATCGCTGATCTTGAGTTATATAAACGAGGGGAAAACAAATGTACTAATCAGGGTGCGAAATACATTTTTTTTCTGTTTTCTGCAAAACTGCAAGTTGTCTGAAATTCTTTATGCAATTTGAAAAAAAAAACTGTCTGTGCAAGTACCATAGCCAATGTTTTCCCCCTTTATATACCGTTCTCAGCCTGATGAAGAGAACGCACGAGACCTATGTTTTATTCAATATGTGGCCGTCAGGTGACATAAATACGTCCCAGACCTGGGTGGAATACATGTGGACAATAAAGAAAAAAATGTTTGTTGCCCTATGTTGGATTTGCTTGAGCGCTAATTATTCATCTGGAGTGAAGATTTACGTGAATAAACTAAGGATCACACCAGGGTATGTATACGTGACTGATTTTTTTTTATTCTACAAAAATTGCAAGTGATTTTATCTTTTTCTCGGTAATTTCAATAATCTTTCTGTAAATTGCAGACTGTCCGTGAAGAAAAGATAGTCTGTAGCCTCAGCTCTTGAGCTGTTGGGAAGGATTTTGTATATGTAGCATCTCCTTCCTTTATCGTTATGATCTGTATGCTCTTGGTATGTCTATTCACAGCAAATTCCTAAGAAGCCACGTACAATATCAGTCTTTGATTTAGTAAGGACTGGCGAACATTTCGGATGCGTCTCTTCTAGCTATGTGTAACTGGTTTCTGTCACGCCACGCGTAATCGTACATTTGGGGCACTGGTGATATGTCACATAGCTAATTTTCACGGGGATATTCGCATCAAACTGGATTTCTTCGTTTCAACCATTTAAATGGACCTGTAGCGTTGGTTTTGGGGATTGGAATACCACGGGATAACTTACCTCAGGTCATGAATGATGGCAGTGAGCCATGGGAATAGGAAATATGATTACGTCTTGCGTCTTGGGAGAAACAAGATTAACAAATTTGACAAGGACTACTGGGAAATTATCTTATGGGTCAAGCAGCACAAGGCAACAGCCGCTCAAACGCCCAGGCACCGTGACCTGCTAGTGACGTCACACTTCCGAAAGTGGCGTGTGAGAAGTGCGTGCGTGTGTCAAAACATCCGAAGAAGATCGAATATCAATGTACTGTGATTGATGATTCGTTGGATTTACAAATTCTAACTTTGAATCAAGTTATCTATAACTACTGATGAAGAAATAAACTACATCATTAACGACTGATGGACACCCGGAATCATTCTGCATCATGCATCGATCCAATACGAACACACTATTCGAGGGACTTTGCTAGATAACTTATACTGGCCAGTAGTAATGTTGGGAGCTCATTGTGATCCTAAGGTTGCATTCTGGTTTGTGAATACTGTATCAAGCGGCTACATGTCAAAGCAAAAACAGAAATGATACGATACAATTGGTCGTTTGGCAAATGATAGATGGTCGTCCGCTGTGGCGGCGGTTTATCTTTGGGTTTCACATTTAATGTGTGCATATGTGGCAGGGTGCAGTACCACGATAATCGGTAGGCTGGGAATACTCTTATCACGTCATCAAGTGAGATCGTTATACATTTAAAAAATCAGAGAGAATTGCGCTATCTTTTGAATCCTTGCAATATAAAAAGCAGAGACTGTTCCGAAGTAAGGTGAATATGCGTTAACAATTGCAATATACGCATTCGCCTATGTTTTAAACTTGCTGGAGCTGAATATGTTTATATAAGTTCTTCTGAATTGTGAGAGTTCCATCAGAAGCTGCTGCTCATGCCAAAACTACACATGACTGGGCGGCTCATCTGCGTATCGCTAGGTGAATACAAGTCACCAGACCAGCATTTACAATCAGGTTTGAGAAGAAGTCCTCTTTGGTGGTGCCAAGCTCAGTGTGGACCACGGACGTGCATGTCCATCAGATGATGTTTTACTGAAAATAAGATCCACTTTCCTTGGCTCAGAAGGCACGATGGACAGGCAGGTAGCGCCGTTATCTGGACTTGGACCTGACCTATGGTCTGGAGGACGTAATTTCAGCGTAGTGCGCAGTGCTCAAAGGCGAAAATAGGTATCTAACATGGATCACACATCCACCTTGTAAACTTTACACCAGCTCTATATATAGGTTTGGTAATATCTACCCTGTCTTCCTGTGTCGGGAAGAAAAATAACGTCAACAAGATGTCGGGATGGTTTTATCTCACTTCTTATTTCCATATTAATTGACAATCCTCTCCATTCCCAGTAGAGGGCTATCTTTGTGGATGTTATCTTCTTGTACCATTGCTAAACAGTGGTGGAATATTGCTGCGGATAAATCATTATGAAGATGAAGTGTTGTGGTTGAAGTGGCTAAATTTGCCACCCGCCTTGCCAGATGCGCGCCCTATATAGCCTTATGATATCAAGACAGTCGAGTTGGAAACGTGAAGTCCTAACCAAGCTGATTGTCCTTCACCTTTGCTGGAGATCGTCTTACTTTTTATATGCAAAACAAACACATAGCGAAGGTTTAACTAGCGCTGGTGAGTCTGTTTGAAATGCTAGTTGCCATGCCTTGGTGATTCACCGCAAATGGTTTTCTTCGCGGAGGCTATCTCCTCGCCCCACTGCTAAATAATGGTGACATACTGCTAACGATCGCTCGTAAACGCCTGTCCTTGAACGCACGAAGCACTTTGCATGTTTACAGCTGACGGTCACGGCAATAATATAAATTTGGCTCGTTTGGTTCCCATTCAAACCTAGGTAAATGTTTTTTGTCCATGCAGTGATACCAATCATGCCCACGCGGTGATACACATCATGTCCACGTAATGATACAAATCTATTTAAGAATATCTTAACTTCTTTTGAAAATTGTTTTGCATGAGTTAAGTACGTGACGCGTTTATGCTTTTACCGATCTGATTTCAACAACGTTGGCACAGCAGAACATTTGAACATGTGATTGATCACAAAGAGTTAGAGGGACGGTCAGGTGGCCATCGAGACAAAAATAAAACGTACATCTGCTCTTTTAGTCTTCCGACCTTCTTGCTCTTGTCAATTGTCGGACAATAAAACTTTGCAATTATTCACTCACTGTGATGCGTTCACATGTTGACCGTCCATTCACCCCGATAACCCAGCTTGTTAACGCATACAGAAGTTACCCCTAAATGGCGACTGGAACAAGCTACATTGCAGTTTTCTATCTAAGACTCTTCTCTCTTGGTGCTGCACTGTTTGTTACTGGTTTTGAGATGTATACTCAATTTCTAGATCTAGAGATGGCCCATTCTCTTACTTTAAATCAACACTAACTAAATAACACGTAGTTTGTAACCTGTTATGTCACCCCGTCCACGAAAGGTGGTGAATCTCAATAAACAATAAACATTGCCGCTTGGGTCGCTACTCCGGAGGAAGACTGATGCCTGGAATTTAGTTTGTAATTCAGACATCAAACACAACGGTATCTTAACAGCCATATACGAACACTTCGGCAGCAAGCGTACATTGTAGCGACCTCTCTATTCTAATGGATGGGGCCTTCCGGATGGCAATAAAGTCGACGGAAATACTCTCCGCACTGCCGGAATTGCGGAGGCGGTAACTCAACGGACATTTGAATTCAATCTGGTAATCTCGCTCCCCGCATGTAGCCCTCGGTTATTTACTGCCGTCGATCCTGGTCACATTAACTTTACCACGAACCGATAGAATCGAACCATCTCGTTTAGTTTGAAATCCATGATACAAATAAAACAACTTTGTTGACCTAAGTGGACGTTAGAAAACTACAGAAACACATAACATCTATTCAGAAGATCAAGTAAAGTCATCCCAGATCCTTCGCTTGCCTTTGGGTGCCTTGTCAGAAGTAAGAAGCTGGGTCGTAATATCGCTGGCAAATTTTGCACCAGCATTGATCGCATAACTTGATGAATGGGCAACTAAGAATTTGAAAGAAAGCACCGAAATCGCATATATGCTGACTGCATGGTAATGTCAGCCCGGTCTATATGAGGTCACACTGGACAAGAAGGGATATTACTCTTGCAAAAATGGGTCACCCGAAGTGTCTTGAGTGTCTGTAAGATAGTAGCAATGTCTCCACTGAGGCTTTACAGCGATACAATCGCAATCTGATAGCACAGATCGTTTTGGCGCCACGTGTCCCGTGTGAGTATATCTGTGACGGCATGAAAAAGAACTGCAATTCCGTGAAGTGTACGCTGGAGAAAACGTCCGGTCCTATCGGCCACGCAATCCCGGACTCAAAGGAACTGTGCATCATGAGGTGGCGCTGATATACTCAGTTCCATGCTGTATCACTACCACTTAAAGGGAGTCGCGGAATGAGCATTTCCGGATATCCCTTGGGAAGATATCTATGCATTAAAATAAGATTGGAGGGAGTGATTACGTAAACAGCTACTGTAGCATTCCCTATCGGTGACTATGCTTATGATTATAAAATGATTCTACTTTATCTACGCATGTTTGACGGTAACAAGTGCGTGGAAAGACAAATAACATGTTTCTTTCAACAGGGATGGTTCATGTCATATGATATATTAATGTTCACTATCGTTGGTTGCCAACTGTCTACTATACAATTTCACATACATACGTGTCAGGGACTTTATATATAACAGGTTTCAGTGCACATTTCCCAAACTCAATGTAGGTCTTTGTTGGTGCATGTTTGTTGAATAGGAATTTTGTAGATTTTTCTCCCCTTGGTTTACCTCTTTCTTCCCTACCAAAATCCCTTGTACAAAGTATCATTTTGCATCGCCCTCTTGCCTAGTTGCCGAGACCCCCCTCACACCATCACGCTCCAAATTAACATTCTCTTGGTACCAGTCTGTTTGCTTATAATGTAGAAAAACAACAGCGCTTAAATTAACTTAGATACCACATAGGTAACATGATGGTGAAAATGCACACAGCAAAGATTTGCTTACTTTGTGAAGACGGACTGTGTAAAATTGTTAAAACCAAAACCTTTTGTACAGGCTGGCATGTACAGAAGTCTAATGCACGATGTCTCGCTGCCCCAACGAGTTTGACCGAAGTGAATTAATCTTCTGTGTGCCTGTGATAACCCATAGGCCGGTATACCTAGTTATTAACTTGTATATGCCCTCTCTACTTATACGCAAAGACAGGACCTGTCCGAAAAATGAATCCATCAAATACTTTAGATAAACCTGTTCGCCTTCAGACACGCTGGTATCAAGGACAAACAGCCGAGGAGCAACCCGTTTATTGAGGATCACCCGGGTTCGTAAGCCTGGATTAGGCCAAGTAATCACACAGTTTCGGGAAACTGTTGATTGGGTCGAGACCTAGCTGCCGACTGAGTCGGAATTAAAACGTCCAAGCAGCGTCTTATTCTTGCACCAAACTGCAAGAGTTGGTTAAGCTGGAAAGTTGTAAAGCGAATGGGAAAATTATGGACTTACCCAAATTAGTACTGTGTTCTTCTAACCTAGCTACAAGATGGAACCTTTTGCTACATTTCTGCCTATTTGTAAGATATTATTATTGAGAGAATTCTCTAGACAGGGGCACGACTCGGTATGAGGGTTACGTCGACAGCAGGTATTTGTTTGTATTTCTCCAACCAATTCCATTCCTTTACCCTTCTTCCCCTCCCACTCGATTGTTCTAATTTGCAGTATATGTATACAACGTGTCATACTGGATACACTTGGGAAATTACCGTGCTGTTCAATGAATCCACTCACACGTCAGAGCAGCGGTAACTTATGCAGGGGAAACACCTTCTTGAGTCTGAGGCAGTAAATGTATCTTCAGTCGATGACAGGAGGATTTGCGCAGAGGTTATCTGAAGTTCATTCTAGTGCGACGTCTGAGTGCGCGTTTCATCTGTGCACAGGGCAAAACGGCCTTTAACAACAGTACAAGGATTAGGACTTCGAATTTGCGAAATATGTTTACCTTTAAGTTAGACGAAGAAAACATCAACTGATAAATCAACTCTAAGTATGGGACCCTGCAATTTTACTATTTGGCTTAGTTCAGGACATTACATGTTGCTTAGTCGTCAACTGCTTACTTCGTCGTTTTCAGTTTAATAATTTTGTTTTACACTATGTACAGATCTTTCGCAATCCAAATGTGTCGTGAGAGGGTTTGGAGTACGTACAAGTCAAAGGACATATGTTTCTTAAATATGGTAATCAGCTACATATTGATAACACAATACAAATGGCACTACTTCTTGCCAAAGTCTTGCGCAGTTGAATTCACTATGAGTGAGACCCTGGTACCAGCTTTTTCTTTGTGATTCCTACGGACGTCTGTTTGGTCATCAATCAGCCGCTGATTTTGCTGAAGCCAAACAGACACGCATGCCGAGAAGAGAGCAGTCTTGGACTATAGAAATGCCCTGGCTGCCAAAGGGTTACGGCCTTTTCACCCCGCAAGCATGATTTCGCCGTCGGTGAAAACGGTGGATTGCGGAGACATCCCCGTACACGAGTACAGGCACGGACACTGGATACGTCGTGCTTGCGTCCGACGGATCTGTAGAATAAGGAATATAGATGTTTTTAGTAGTCCCCTTATGGCCCATATGACTAGGGTTTTCCCCTTCTTAGTGGGGCCACATTATGAAGTCTCAAAACAAGCTTTAATTTCCACTCCTTAGCATTCCCCTAGTTTTGCTGACGAATGTGCGTAATCATATAACTATAGATCCATGCAATTAAAATGCAACAATAACAATTAAAAACTAATGGTACGCAGACGGTGTGGCGCCAGTGATGAAGCCTAACACAGTATTCTGTCGAAAGTTTTCATTATGAAATGGTAGGCGCTATCAGCATGCGCGTTCCCAACGGTAACCGCCAACGGAGCGCCTATTTTCTGATCTATTAACAATCAATAGTCCAGAACGAAGACCTGTTTCTTTTGATTAGACACATTTTTGTTAAGGCCTTAGAACAGCACATTGAAAAAGAAGATGGGTAGGAACACTCTGAATGAAAAGTGCCCAAAGCTCCTCCACTGCGAAACGTCCCATTGAAACTACTCCGCTATTAACATCATTTATATGTATATATGGAAAGCACTACTCACTCGACAAATACTTCAGCCTCCCTTTAAATTTTTATGATGTGTGCAGTTTTAAACACGATTTGTCTCGCTGTTATGTAAAGAAATGGACATAGAAAAGTTTGTTGCAGTTCTTCCTACTGCAGAGAATTGATTTGGCCTTCCGGGATACAGCGGAATGTGTAATCTCACAACAGCGACAATAAAAGACACACTTTGCTCACAAAGTCCGGACAGACGTTGTAAAATTCAGACCATAAAAGTGCAGTAAAACCGTTATTTACAACCAGGCTTCCTGATGCCGTCAATAAGGAGCACTTCTTCATATTCTGTATCTGTCGTTATGGCAGGTAGATGTTAAAGTTACTCAGGACTGTCTATCTTTGACAACCAGTGTGGCATTAAAAATGATTGGCAACTATTCCTTCACATTATGCAGGGAAACTTTTATGTTGCTTGTATGTTCAACGCACGTCGATCAAATCCCAATTGAACCATGCAGGCACTTACGCGAACTTGTCGAAAAATAGACACCGCATTTTCATAGCCTTCGCTTGGCTATTCAGCGCTGCTGAGGTAGGCAACTACCTGTAGACTTCACGGCGCCCTGCACACTTAAGTACGCTTAAGACAGACATTTGCTGCTACTATTGACGTGGCAGCGTCTCTCAGACGTACGAGGCTGCAATTCTAAGTTGACATTTAAACGTGTCACAGTTCATAGCTTCCTGACCCCGCATACTAACAGGGCCCGCCGTGAGTTCTGTAAACGAAGACAGACCGACTGATCCATGAGTCACCGGGAAGAGTCGTGGCCCATAGGAACTACTACTCTCTTCTGGGGAGTAATCATTTTCTTCTCGCTGATGGGGGATAAGTAACAAAATTGGAGGGAAGTGTATGCTGAAGTCTCAGATGATTATAGCGGGGGTTTTAGAGGTTTACCCTTTACGTTGTAGGTCGTCAAAACATCTTGGGACCAAATAAAGTTGTTATCCTGGCGCCATAGTCTGTGTTCTTAGACATGGCTGAGAGTAAGTGCACTCATGTTAACATGGTATTGACCACACTTGGCGTTGTGAAAGTATACTCAAAACATTGAGCATCAAACAGAAGATATTCTGCGGATACAGTCATAATTTGTTTTGGTAGATGATTTGTGAAAGATGAAAAAGCAGCGAGGTCCAGAAATTGAACCTCGGTGTTGTCTGGCACCTTTCCAACATTAACGGCTGTAAGCAAATAAGGTGTTCTTTTCAGGCGTGTGGGCAGGACATATGGATGCCAGAAATAACCATTCCATATTGGTTCACCTAATATGTCCACCTGAAGACCCCGAGGGCATAAATACCATGCACTGCGTATTGAAGTATTGGAGCCAAACTTGACGGAAGGAGGGTGAATTATAGACTGTGCATGCACTAGCCATGGTCAGAACATCTTCTATACCACCAATGCATCTTACACACTACCGGGCTTGGTGTCAGAAGGAGGAACGTATTGGGTCATTCCAGAGAAAGACCTGCCACTATTGTGCGCAAACCAACATACAGTATCATCATATGTTAACGTTTTGACCTTTCAGGTCTTCAATTATCTGCTTCCTAAAGTACGAGAATAACGAATCTTCCAAAGGAGACTCAAATGTGGAGAGAATGGACGGCCTTCCCCTGGGCTTGACACCAAAGTTCACCAGCAAGCTTCAGTAGCTCCACTTCCTGGAATCGACTGAGACGACAAATCCCGTCGGCAGTGGCATTCTGTAACCTCCAAGAGATAATTTCTATTTGACATTTCCAACGTCGATGAAATCTATGACCTCTAACCATCATCTTCATTTCTTTCCTTTCTCTCCCACTCTTTTTATCCGATGTAGATACTGCGTAATGCTATAATATGCCTACTTCAAAGGAAGCAGTTGAGCATCTCTGATGAGGGACATCCCATGGGCGCCTTGTACCCGCTTCAAGGCAGCATACAACTTACATTTCATAACTTTTCACTCATGTAATGGCATTCATCATACTCTGACAAGGCCGTTCTTTAATGTCACCGTGTCTTTATATTAGAAACCAGCCGTCGTGTAATGCTAACACTTATCTACGTTTTCCCCATCAAATGACGTAGACAAAGAACAAGGTGTGCCATAGAACTAGTGTGTAACTATACTAATTGAAACTAATAAGTAAATTGACAGATACAACACCATTTATTTCTAATTTGAATTCATTTTATTACAGTTATGTGTGCATAAGTCCCACTACCCAACAGAACTCAGTTAAATGGTCCTAGATAGCGATCAACTTCACAGTCAATGCTAATGGCAGTAGTGCCATAAGCTATGCACTATGTGATGTATCACCATTTGTACATGCACAATAGTAACAATGGCCCCCGCGGAAGGAAACTGTACTGTGGACGACAATTGGTCTAGTACATAATGACAAGCCCATCCGACAAGGCGAAACTAAAGGGCAATTGAACATGACAAATAAGGTCATGAGTTCAGAGGGGCAGACACGGCTAAGGCCAATGTCCTCTACCAAGCTGACAGCAGCAAAAGACCAAAAATCAATTTTACTGCGAAGGTTCGGCTTATCTTCCGAAGCCCAAGGGTGGACGGGTGGGAAGATGGAAGGTCGTGCGGCGGAACAAGAGGAAGTGGAAAGACGTTTGATGCTAGAAGCAACGGATGTCGTAAAGATGCTTTTGTAACCACTAGACTTCACAAGGAACAGCACAAGGGCAATGCAGAACCGAGAATGTAGCTAATGGAAGAGGATGTACAGGACGAAAACCAATGTGATAGTTCTAACCTGTGTGGCGGTATGTCTATTGTTTACTTGCCCACTTTCACTGGCCTATCTTGATATCTTTCCTGATACAAACTATTTCAGGTTTGTGTTGCTACTGTTGCACACATAAACTAGAAATTGAAATATGTATTTTGTTATGCCTGGCGGCATTAGCGAGGAAATCATCGCAGACTATTTTCTTTCTGTCAAACCACCCGCGGAATCCTGGGGGAGGTCGTAGGTGTTCTAAAGTGTTCCAGAAACGGCAGAGGTGTAACACTTTATCTGAAATCCCGAGCGGTGCTTGGTGAAATATTAACGTATGAAAACATCTGTGTCTTCAAGACCCTGTGATGAAAAACGGAGCCGTAATGTGTTTTGGCATGAGGCCAACGAAAGCGCTTATCATCGTTTCTTTGTAGCAAAGAGGTGAAGTTATTGCAGTTTTAATTTTTTGAAAATGCCCAAATATGTGCAAACTAGTATGGTATTGCGTTTACAACAGTCTGAAAATACAAAGTTACACAAGTAGAACACACAACGGGTTTCCACTAATATCTGAAAAGTTTCAGTAATTATGTACAAAGACGATAACAATAACAATGTTCTTTTATATGATAAAGTTTTATCCTTTCGTTCAACACAAGCAAATATAGCTCACCCCGATTCCTTCTGTATTGTATGTTCATATCTAAGGGCTAAATACACAGCGTAATAAAGCTGACAACACCTCTCCCGTCATTTAGAAACTTTCTGTTCGAACAAGTGACGTGATCAAAGTATTACAGCTATAATCTAACAGCTGGTGAGTTCATCACTGTTTAATTAGATCCCCACAAGGGTACGCTACATTTATAAAACTGACATAGCTTGACTTACGTCTGCAAAATGCCCAACTCTCGCACAACACTTGCTTAAGCGCAGAGTAATGACTCGGGTATGGGATTCTAGAATGTCACAGTTATCTCCAACGTCTATGTCAGGTGTCTTATAGTAATAACTTACGGCGTGTCAAGACCAAGATTAACTCGATACAACTTCCCATGGAGTATTATAAAGGCCTCCTTCGGAAAGGGGGTCTAATCGAGGAGAACGAGAGGTGCCTGCCACTGACGTATATCGCGGCATTGGTAATTGGCACCGAGTTGGATATTTGATGGTAACTGTTTATACCTCTGTTTCCAATCTACCTATCCAGATCATAAAATGAAAAGAGCGTTATTTACGTGCATGTGGCAATTACAATTTGGCTTCACTTCAGGGCGTACGGTGGTGCCCGGGTTGTGGTGTACATACTCCTCGTTCCTTTGAGACTCTGCATTTATGCCGATGTAAAGTTGCCCTTAGAGGCCGATTGTAGCCGTAGATTCAACGCGCAATTTGTCATCAAACTCTGCACACTATCCATTAGGCCTAAGCAGGATCACCGACAGTAAAGTAGTGAAGAGTAGGAGGACTAAACCCTGCAATCCCAGATGAATTCACAACAGCCGCTGCTCTAATGAAAAGTGCCAACTGTGTGCTTTCCGATAGGGGTAATGGAATGACGTACAGTTTCACTCCGCACGGCAGACTCAGTATCCCCTCGGAGCAGACACAAGGAAGGGTTTGGTCGCAAAACGAAAACTAATGATTACTTAAAACTTGCGAGGAAGTTTCGGTTTCAGTTTAAGCGTACGTTACTAACAGAGCCTATGATCTTAAGGTAACTGTCTTACCAAAGGAACATTTTGTTTAGATCCACATTATAGAAAGTATGTTGGTGCTTTTACAGCATCAGTACATACCAGTATCCTTTGCCTCCCCGTCCTTCTCAATTAATGAACCAGAACTATGCACCACGTAAGCCCGTGTTTGAGTTCAGAAGGTCATTGGTATTTTCTTGTCATCTCAAAGTAAAGAGGACGTTCTTTAACCTTTTAGCTTCGACCAAGTGGTACTTTGCTACAGTTTGATCAATACCACACCATTAGTGGCAAAAAGACACGAACAGCAAGAATCACCAGATACTCTGTATTCACTAAGCCTGCTTTGTCCACAAGGAAAACAGAAATAAGACTCTTCTTCCAATGACCATTTATCTTTATCTCGCTATAGTCTCTGCAGATCTATTTACCTTCGGCCAGAAGTGTTAACAGATTTTCTACCCGATACCATAACGGTGAACATAACCGTGACAGAACAACTAGGGTCAATGTTAGTGTTAGAGCAAGGGTTAAGATTAGAGTTAATTGTAGTCTACCGTATCTTCTGTAAACCATTTATCTCCGGGTAGATAGAAGCATATCTGGTTCCGGTGACTCATTGCGGAGACGCACTGAATACTTTTCCCTATTGGTAGTATAACAATATGTTTTTTCCTCATAAAGGTCTTGTCGGTTGCCTAGGCGATAGTGATATTTCCTAAGACATATAATATTAAAAAAGGCAAAGAAATTACGGACACAGTTTTCCTCCATTGACCTTTCACCTTTGTAAACATCTGCGACATTTGTACAGCCTTTTGTTGAAGTTCTGATATTAACAAGATGTCACAGCAAATCATCCTTATAATGTGTTGCTTACCCGTTCTAAAGGAACTAAAACTTCCTGAGACTTTTCTACATGGAACACTATTGTTTAAGAGGCCGGAACATGTTTGCTATACCATAGCTTTTGCCAGAACTATTTTCATCATCATCATCATCATCATCGAGCTACTCGACGGCAGTGATGAGGAAACATCAACTTGCAATTGGTTGCACTGACCAGATAGATGACTGGCAAGTTGCACACTCTTTATATAGGAAGGCGATAGACAAAGCAAGTTGTTGACCAATCATATTATGGTTGCTATAACATTACCGTAGCCTCTTGGAATAGGTGGCAACTTCAACATGTCATAGCCTGAAGACTCAGCTGAGTCGGTAAGTTACATTGATAAAATGGTCACTCTGCAAATTTCGTAGATTATATCGCCGTTTTTTGAGATTTGCCCGTAATCTGACCACTTTTGGCATCTCAAACAGACAGAAAGGGACTTCCCTTTGGTAATCTACGTCAGAAGACGACGCACGTGTGTGCATTGACAGACGTCTAGACTGGAACCACTCAATTTCTACGTCAATGGCATGATCAGAAAACAGTTCATTTGATTTAGAGTGGCTGCCCGTGTGTACTTAACATTACAGGAAACAGGTTATTAGGTTTGTCTGAAATGTACTTAACGATGAATATCAGAATCTAGCTTTCAAGTACAGCTTGAAAGAAATTCAAAGAACTGAAGACGTGTTGAAAGTGATAACTTTTGGAATGGCGTAACCGGAAGATATCAGTATTACATACTAGTAGTATGCATGAAAAATGCACATCTCTGATGAAAAGTGCACCTTCATCAATTATCTCTGTGACGAAGACATACATTTTGCCGGAAGCGCTAAGAGTGAGTTGACGTGCTTTTAATAAGGTAATCTGTCCACAGTCGAAACGGATGCGCCGTCCAAGGAACCCTTTCAGATGGCAATATAGGGTGATGTCAAGTTTCGATAGTTGTTGATAAGCACTAAGACCTGCATTGCTTTCGTTTTCATCTTT
>LZCU01065978.1:642-11405 GCA_001663935.1 Asymmetron lucayanum | reverse complement strand
GATAATATTATCTCACGGAGGTCTGTTTTTTGATACTTCAACGATCAAAACGAACTATTTCTTCTTATCAACAAAAACAATCGATACTGACAACAATATATGTCCATTAGATTTCCATATGATAACGTTGAATACAGTGTAGGATTTAATGATTGTGGTGGTTAAAATTAAGCAGATGCTAGAACGACGCTTGCATATGTCGATTTATAATGTCGGACTCCTGACCTGGGTCCAACGGTGGTGCACGACTACCCGACGCACCCTCGATGACTATGTACCCAGCTTTCCCCTGGCTATTGTCGACTTTCACGGAGACTCCGTAGCGGCCGTTCGCAGAGAAGTTGTAGAAGTGCCGAGAGTAGATACCGTCATTCTTCGCTACGTCAGCACCTGACGAACAAAATGAAATAAAACGTTGATATCTCTGTTGTGTCACGTCATATATACGTTTGTAATATGCCAAACATATTCTGTCATTGATTAAAACTAGACTTATCAGCAACTAATATCTTCCATCACAATATCTATAAATTATATATATATATAACTTGTCATTGAGAAAAAAACTGTCTTCCAACACAGCGTAGCGTTGCAAGATGTTTTGGTGGCTCTATGAGCCAGAATGACCAATCACCTGACATTGGCAATTCGTCAAATTACGAAATTTGCTAAAATCAAATTCAGTTTAATAATCACAACTTCTGTAAGAGTCTATTATGCTTTCCTACCTGCACCGTTATCCAGTAGCATGAGCTCCTCTCCCTGACCATCGGGCGGCTTCTCGATGTAAACCTTCACGACAGCCCCGGTGACTGGCAGGTACCCCTTCCTGACCGTTGCGAAGATCGTCAGGGCGGTGGGCTGGGAGGATGAGTAGTTCAGGGACACGGTGCTGACCTGCGCCGTCACTGTGATGGGTTCGTCATCAGTGTGGTGGGTTGAAGTTACTATGGTTGTGATCTTCTGGTCATCATTTCCGATGTTGCTGATGTTGTATATCCACTTCCCTGGCTGTAATCCAGTGAATGACATATACATACATTAGAAAATAGAAGAGTTCTGTATAATAAGCTGATTCCATATAAGTCTTGCTGAAATGATAGATAATCACCGCATGTACCTGATGCTGTTAGCATCTTACGTTTTCAATGCAAATCGGCAGGCACAAGTTACACCTCCTTCAGATACCTGGCAAGATTTCTATTACAAAATTCAACAGTACTTGCCTATGACTGATACAAGGAATAGTTGTAGCAGACGTTGCCCTGTCGATCCTCAATCAAACTTATGTGAATGTACACAACAAGTCGACTATGTTAACTATTACCACCTACAAGGAGTACATGCCACGCATTTGGTAATCTAGGCTGTTTCTATAACAACTGGAGCTACACCCTTACAGCTGCGGTTCCAGGAATCCCAATGGTTATCGTGTCGGCCGTGATATGATAGTCCGGACTTTCTTCGTTGATGACTGCGCCAAGAGGGGTTTCCAGAGTCACGCTGGGTTGTTGTCCATCTAGCCAGGAGAAGGAAAATGTAGTGTTGATCCCCACACTGTTGTCTATGTACAGGTGGTTGGTGTATGTCTCCAAACCTCCGATTGTCTTGCTTTCACTCAAAAGCTGTGGGCGAACCGAAGCAATATATTGATCGCAATGAATGTCGTACTGCATCTGAAGTGAGTTCTAGTGATATGCAATGTTCTCTTGACGAGACTTCTATGTCAATTTACCTACAATGAGATACAAGGATCTTAAGTCAGGAGCGACAATCTAATCTCAGCAAACACTGGAAAAGACAGGAAAAGTCAATAGGTGAGTAAATACTTCTCAGTCGAGGTTACGTAACTGTCAGCACTTCATCAGCCGATTTGCTGTCTTCATCAAGACCGAATGAAAGCTGCCGGTTGTACGATTTCCCAAACGTCTGAAAAACTTAATCCAGAACGTATCTAATACCTCAACTGGTCCCAATAACAATTACTCCTCCATCTAACAACAATCATATGCGCAAGACCTACACATCATCTTCATCAATAGTTATTCATTCTACACTCGCCTTAACTTCTGTGCCACCAGTCGTTGTTTCGAACGTGGCTGTGAAGGCGTTGTCCAAGGCAGTGGAGTCGCCAAGATCAGCGAAGAACGACAGACCTCCAGTCTGCAACGCCAGGCTCTCAAGCATGGCATCAGCGTTTCTACTGTAGGCTATGGTATCGACGATGACTCCCTTATTGAGCAGCTCTGGTATGACCTCCGCGATATACGGTTCAACATTCTCTCCCCCATCAGTGACGAGGAGTATAACGCCTCCTTCAGGCTGCCCGACAGCCTCGAGTGCCTGCAGAGTGAAGAAAAACACCAAACATTCACTCAAAGTGATGGTGTGATGTACTTCGACAAAGAATTAGGCTCGATGCTTGTACAATTTTATCATCAAATGCTATAATTTATCCTCTTTGCTCATTTCTGTAAAAAGACATTTCGATAGTAATCAACATAAGTTAAACAATTGTGTATCGGATCTGATTAATCTCAAACATGAGCTTGAAAGGAGGATTGTCACCACTTTTTAGTACTAGTATTTGCATATTCGTGAATTTCGTTTTTTTTTTTTTTCAAAGCCTTACCTCGACCCCTTCCAACAGACCACACCCTATGCATGTGCCACCAGTAGCTGTGTCGGGAATTGTGGCAACTAAGTCGTCGCGGACAGCATCAGAGCTAACGCTGAAAAAATCAAGAAAATTCACATTCTCCAACAGACAAAACATACTCTGTATAACATCAATACCCTGGTTTCTCCCATGTAAGACTTTGAGTTCTAACACGGGCCTGTTAAAATTGACAATGCTTATTATCAGATAGAAATTACAGAATGGTACTGTAACTTTAGATGAAGTTCTGGTAGCTACTGCAGCTGCATTTGTTGTTGAGTTGTTGACACAAAACAAGTTCCGTATAATCATGTGTAGTCAACCTAGCAGGGTCTCAAACGACAAGGGGCAGCGTCACTCTGATGTTGCATAATGGACGGCCTGTATCAGACGGACAATATTCCCTCCTTACAACGAAAAATTGCACGGCATCTGCAAGAAACACCAGACACACAAATATGCATTTGGGGCTATTTTTACCCAAAAGGTTTCATAAAATCATGTTAAAGGGCTTTACCACAAACAAAAATGAAAAACGCTTCTAAAAACGCGTGACGCCTCGGAGACTATACGCCGGAAGAAAAAGAAAGGCAAAGAGAAAGAGGGGAAAACAGTATATTAGCACACTATGTGGAGCGAATATAAATATGGACCCCGTTTAAAGTATCTAAGCCATACCTGACCACAGGGTGTTCTGTTGTTGCACTGCTGGAAAACGTGACCACGCCCACATAGGACCCGTCAGACACTGTACTCCGGATGAATCTGGTCACCACCTGGTTTAGCTGGCGGATAGGATCCCCCTGCAAAACATTAAATCGCCATTGATATAGTATACCATTTGAACATCTTCCAACTTAAAATGTCCTCCTATCAGAGCTGTCAACAGAACTCAAAGTTAACACGGAAGTTGTCGACCCAAAAATGTCAAGGGAATCCCGCCATGGTGGATTGTCAAGAAAACTAACGGCAAGTCCTTGTATGAAGACTAGGGCAATGATAAAGATATGACCATATTCACAAAAACTACCGCATTCAAACTCCATATCCAGAGATACATGTTTTGTTTGTCATTACTCACACTCATACTTCCTGAAGTGTCCAATACCAGCACAATCCGAAAGTCATTCTCCTGAAGCAGTTCGAAGTCGGGTACCGACGAGCTAACTTCCCTAGGTGGGTTAGCGCCGTTGGCGAAGTCCTGATGTTCGTTCATGACGTCCCAGGAACTCCTCCCCTGGCACTGCGCGTTGTGTTTGTTGGGCGCCTCACGGTTGTGGTAGGAGAGCGGGTCTCCATCAGGGTCACTGTGGCAGAAACCTGTCACCTAAAATGCAATGAATTATTCAACATTCTTGGGACTTTTGAACACAATAAGAATATTTTGGAGCTCTAAATGTCCATGCACATATATATGTAGGCGGAGTTCTGTATATGAGGGGCAGAGATTATTCTAGAATTGTCCTTTTTTGGTTGTTTTGTTTTGCATACCTGTTAAACCTGCATCATGGCGTAACACACAAGGTTTGTACTGAAGAGTACAAGCTGCGCGGTCCTACCTCATGTCGTTGAGAAATTATATCAGGTGATAGATAAATAAAGTTGCCACCGGCCTCAAAAGAGCCCACCGAGTTGATCTGGATAGGGTGACTGCAAAATGTGGCCCTTTTGCTTTTTTTGCCTAAATTATGATAATGAGCTAGAAATGTCCGCATTGAGACATGCCAAAATATTTGTCGTAAGTTCATGAAGTAATGTATTAGCAATGATCACCAAAAAAAGCCTAAAAGATATTATTGAACAAAAGAAATGGGATCAAAAATGACTCTCGGTCACTATAGTCGTAAAAAACTCGGGTAAATGAGGATTATGCCAACTTATTCAATCGGTTTCGGCCAATTCGTACTTTTAGATAAATCTTTGAGAGAGAGTAGACTGCCTGTTGAGTGGTTAAGTATTAAGGCAGATACAACAGCAATAAGATACAGCGTAGTAGCACTTTGAAATTAAAGGGCCTTAAAAGAATGATGAACTACTTTTATTTCCTTTATAGTGTTCTTCTACTTTGAAAAAAGCCATGCTGCCCAGACGCACAAAATCCACAAATAACTCACCTGGCTAAGGAAATGCATGAACATATAAGACCCAGTCGCTCTGTTGTTGTAGAAATCGGGATAGAAACGGCATTCCGGTTCGGGAATTCCGGTTTCGGGCACCAGCCGACACGAATATCCCGTCACCATATGCCGGTTATTCCCGGCAACATGGGCCGAACATCCGGTTGGCCGGACTCCCCCTACCGAGGGGCGGTAGTAGCGCTGGTACGCCTCTCCAGAGGGACTATCAAAGCCGTACTCGTCGAACAGACCCCAGCGGAGATGGCCCCACTCATGGACGAACGTTTTGCCTGAGGAGACATGGTATTTGCTGTAGTCTTTCTTTCAGCGTGTTCTAAGATTACGATATATAAATAATAGAACAGAAAACACTTTATATTTTAATCGTTTGCTGTTTGTGTAACTGGACAAGTCGGTAACTGGCACTTGGGGAACTTTGACATAGTCCAGCTTTCAGCCAAACAGTGCACGTGAGATGTTGTTCCTAGCACTAGAATTTGATATCAGTTTTAATTAATTGATTAATTTGATTAGATTTGATTACACTTGATTTCATTTCATTAAGCTGGAGGTGTAGCTTGTATGGTCTCGCACTAAATGAATTAAAACTATGAATATTTAGAACACCAACGCTCTACGAAAGTGCATTTGAAGGCTGACGTTTTCAGGAATTGTTTTTCGAGTATGCTGTTGGGCCCTTATTATTATGTAATAATGATTTTGTGACAGCCATATGGAACTGTGACAGCCATATGTATACTGAACGGTAAGCTTCTTAAAAATCCACCATTAACCGATGAGACATTGTCCTCGGATCGCATGATTGGTTACACATGATAAATATATGATAGATATGAGTAGAGTAGAAATACAGACCAATAAATACATTTGTAGGTTTTGTTCTAGGCCTGGTGCACAAGCGTACCATAAGGACCCCAGTAGGCTTCCCCATATGGCTTGTCCACAACGTATTTAGGGGTGAGGTGCATGTAGTCGCCTCCCTCCCCGCATCCTCCCTTCTGCTGCACATACGGATTGTCCCCGTGCAGAGGATTCGGGTCGTCCACTCTGAAAGACGTTCGTTACACACAGTAAATGTATAATGCATGTAACTAAGACAAAGATAATGCTTCATCAGGGGCGGAGATGGAGCCGGGACTGGGACCAGGATATCCCAATCGGGTTGTAACATATATGTGATATCAAGAACAGGACCCGCAGCACATCTGGGATAGTGGCCTATTGCAGGAGCAACATGGTTGAAGCTGGGTGTTGAGGTTGGGGTTAGGGTTTGCGTTGCAGTTGGTTAGATGTAGGGGTAGATTTCGGGCTTTAGTCTTGGTCGGTACGTTGTTGTCTTAGTCACAGGGTGGGGAGTGAATTTGCCAGGGTTGAGGCAGATAATGCATTTCTTCGTACTACAGGTTTTCTGTACCATTATGTGCTCATAGAAGTGAGAAAGAGCTATGGGATGTTAGCCAATTTAAGCGCCAAAGAAAGATAAGGGCGAAGCAATGAAAAACATCCACCTGACGTTTGCTCGTTCGAAGGTCTCTGTTCCGGCCTGCCGGTACCCGGATTCGTTCGTCCATGTTTTCGGGATGAGGATCTTGATCTCCTTAAAGAAAGTGCGGTTGTTCGTGGCAACATACAGCTCTTGGGAAGCCTCGGTGAAGATTTCCTAGCGAAGACAATTAGAGTGTCTTTGAATTCAGTCAAAGTACTTAGCCCATGAATTATATAGCTGTTTGTCCCATTGTGTTGTTTCCTCACCGATCACTATATTGTACCATCGATGTTCAATCTCTATCTATATCCAGCAATTAATGCAATACAAGGAAGCCGTCCACCTGTGTTTTCTAATGTTTTTCTGTGCCACTCTATGGGTAACTCTGAATTGAATAAGACTGCCAGACAGTACAAACTCATTAGTTCATTGATCATAGATCATGCCACACGTATGTAACGTTTAGTGACATAGAATTCACTCGAAGGGACAGCTAATGGCGTCATCAGGGGAACAACACGTTCAGGTAATGGACGGCAAACAGAACCGTTAGGTAAATATAAACAGGCACCAATTTCATTGACACCCACTACCGTTTGTATAGAGTCAATATAATTTAGTTAAGAACGTTTGCTGTTGAAATTCCAACTGCCATGTCTTTTCTTTCCGACGACAGCCTTTGGTGGACTTTTAGGGTACCAGTTCATTATGTTTTCACTGCAGTGACTTGATGTATGGCACTTTCAACACGGAAATGGTTTTGTATCCCCTCGTTTCTGCACTTAAGGTGAATGAAGTACCATTGATGTGCAATATACTGTTGTAACGTCATTCGGCATTCGGCTGGTAAACATGACTCATACATAAGGAAGCCTTCTCTATTTAAACTTGGGATACAATGAATTGGTCAGAAGTCTGCAGTCCCATGTTTCTTCTAGTAAGTTTTCTTACCAAAGTAAATGCTGAAACAATGCAAGTCTCTACAAGAACCCTTGAGGCTGGGTGAATGCCCAGAACACATACGAGTGAGAGTGTTCGCACCGTGCCAGCCATTTATGGCGCAGTTACGAACATCGTACGACGGGACTAATATACAAGGGTTTTCAACTGAAATGGCCTTAAAATCCATGTTGTGTTTCTAGCAGAGATAGGTACGAAAGCTACATGGTAACGTTCGGGTATAAACTTGTGAATGCTATGATTTCAGGTCTAATTTAGTTGAAAAACCTTTTGTCGCAGACACCATGTACGACGTCTGTAACTGCGCTATTACGTCATACTAGACAGGGTTACAAGTCCTACAACAGAATGGTTTGCAACTGAAAGAGACCAAAAACTCATCTGACGATTTTAGAGAGGTAGGTATGAAAGTTGAAGTCGCATATAACAATGTGAATGCTGTCACTGTAGACCCGTCATAAAACGTAACGTTACTGACTGAGTGAACACGTACAGCCTTAGCATCAAAGCAGCCCACGGAGTAGCGTACAGATGAGAATACAACTACAGGGCCTAGGGTGTGTATGACAGCTGTCTGTCATACCTTTTAAAACAAATTACCTTTATCCGGTCCACGATTCGCTGGTCCTCTGGAATATCCTTGTTGATGGCGACCAGCACGTCCGTGTACTCGTTGTTTTCTAGCTTGATCTCGTACGGCCGGTTGAAGACAGCTCCAGTTTGCCATACAAAAGTGGCCAACAGTAGCATCGAGTGTAATGCGGCCATTTCACTTCCCTGTTCACTATGAAATATGTCAAGTCTAAAAGTGTAGGTGTACTGACGAAATGACGTATTTAAACGAAAGAAAGACCCTTGGCTTGGCACGCTCTGAGGAACGCCTGACCCAACCTGACCACAGAGTGCACACGGCACTGATGTTACGCAATACCCGAGTGCGCTCCATGGGTGACATCGTTGTTTGTTCACCTGTGACCTTTAATGGTGAACGTGGACGACCTTGCATTCATGATTGAATGAACTCACTTTCCATCTTTAGCATCTGTCCCAGCCGTGCAAGTTATTTTTGCACACCCGACGGAACTTGATAAATAGCACAATAGACAGACCAACAGATGGCCAGATAGATCGCTAGGAAGATTAAGATCGATGGATGGATGGATACTTAGTTGATCTGATGGATTTCCAAATGTGAAGCAGGTATAGAGATGGATAATAGGTTTGGCGGAGAGATTGATAGTTGGTTGGTCGGTAGGTCTATCGGTGGCTTTGCTGGCTGGTTGGTGAATCGATGTTTTTTTAAGATCACATGAAGAAGATATAGCTGGGAGACCACCCAACTTTACAGAAAATCCGAGTCTACAGAGATTGAAGGTCTAAAGGAAGAATGTTGCAGATATCTGAATGATCAGTCAAAAGTCTCTTTGGGATACAAGCTCTTTGCAATTTTATTGCCAAACAACGAAGCTGGCTACATAATTCACACAGAAAACTGACAAAAATATCTTACACAGTGAAATAGTTATTGAATGTGACCACTGTATAACAGGAAGTAGCAACGACATTCTGTATGAATGTCTAAACCATGCATTTAATATTTGTCTAATTGATATAAACTTAGTCTGATTAGTACAGTCATGCGTCTAGAAACATTTATCATGTCGGTCTATCAAAAAAGTAAGCAAACATTACCAACTATGTGCACCGATTACCTGTTTCACTGAAAATGTACACAATGTCTTTTCAATCCTTGTTTCCTAACAGGTCGGTCAACGCAATTTTGGTAACACTGACAGCTTTGTACATTGTAAGACGCATAGTTTTGTGTAACAGTAAAACGACAGTTCTGCGTTCATAATTCGTTATCCAATCAAACTTCCGTCGATAGCCTCCTTGAACAAACAAAAGTGTCTACCGACACAACACTAAGAGTCACTTTCATTCAAGTACTGAAAACAAAATTCAAGTGACACAGTTAAATTATGCCGAGTGAAACTGTAACACATCAAAATCCTGATGTATTGGACTGAATAGCTGACTGCAGGCTTTAAGCTCCAAGCAGATTCTGCAGGTGGGGCTTGTTTTGCGGTGTTTTGTAACCTTTTCCTGACTGCTATCCTCCGCCTAATTCTGCTTGGAGATTATGCAGGCCTTGTCTACATTGGCTTCTTGAAGGTAGCAGACCAAAGTATTTATCGTCGACACCAGGCATCTCAGAATGCGCAGTTATGAAATAGTGCGGAAAAATTCCTTGAAAAATTCGTATTTATTCTTCGGTGATAGACAGCGCACAAACATTTGCACTGTCTAGCAGAAGAACAAATCGGCTTTCAGACAACCTGAATTGTAATGTTGGTTCATGGTGCGCGTTATTGCGAATGATCACTGCAGTCGACCTTCGATATGAATAAGCTGCCATTCATGTGACCTCCACAGACCGCCAAATAACATGTACAGATGGCGTGAAAAGAAAAAACACAACGTTTGTCTTGTATTCACATATTTTGTAGATTTTCACCTAGTTTCAAACATTTTCGTTTTTTGTACTCCCTTTGGTCACCCTATTATAATCGGCGTAAACCTGTGTTCTCCTACCTTTAACCTTCCATACCTTGAAATACAACACAGCCATGATGGCGATCAAAACAGCAACGGTAACACCGACCACACAGCCAACAATAACTGAGGTGTTCGTGTTATCGGCATAGACGGGTTCCGGTATGTACTCGAGATTTGCGCTCACGATGTTGGAGGGTTGCCCACAGTTGTGCTCTTCGTCGCACATGCGCACGGAGAACACGAAGGTGACGTTGTCGCCTCGATCTGGTACCAGGATGACGATGGTCTGGACGGATCCTGGTGGTGGTGGTGACGTCAGACTTCCCAGCAGGACTTGCGAATGATTGACTCGTGTTGATCCGTGAAAGTCGTCCGCGATTTGGTCAAAATGGCGGCTGTAACGGATGTCCACGTAGTGTGCTGAAAAGGAGGATGATAGATGATATCAAAAGAGAATAGATGATGCCAAAGGTACTGGACTGACGTGCCACTGCATAGTAATGTTACCATAGATCTGTCAAATCTATTCTCCGTCTCTTGTTGGCAAAGATGTTGGAATTCCTTATAGACGATACGGGAATATCATAGAAGAATCATAGAAGGAGCTGGATGGCTTCAACATCATTTACACACGCTTGTGTTTGCAGAAAGCAAGCTCTGCCTTAGGTTGTGGACGAAACAGCTGCAAGATGAGAGGCCAAACGTAGCATCACCTTTTGTCTTCCCCAAGAGCTACCTTCGACTAAAAAACTATGACCATAGCTTGTTGAAAACACGAAATATAAAACTCAGAAGTCACCAGGGTGCGAAAAATCGCCTCGATTCTTCATGACGTCAAAACCTACCCATATTCCAAATAGAATAACAATCCATCAAAGGCTACTTGAGTTATAATCGCGAAAACACAGACACCTTAAAGGCGCCCAAAGCGATTTTGAATGCGCTAGTACGCCAGCAGAAC
>LZCU01065233.1:0-17739 GCA_001663935.1 Asymmetron lucayanum | reverse complement strand
GGGGGGGGGGGGCTGTCGAAGGCCGGTCGGGTAGCTAGGTTTAGTCAGGCTACCTACAATGGAGCAACGGAAAACTGCAAAAATACGTTTTAAATGATCAGTGCACTTGGACTGATGGAAGAGGTCAAGATAAGATTTTTTAAACAGACGATGTATTTCTTCAGACAGTTTAAAATATGCAAAAGTACAAGAACGTGCTTATGGGGATATCTGGGATACTGATCCTTTAGAAGAAATTCTTTCCTTAATATTTTTTGTTCTTCGCACTTAGGAGGAATATCAATGAATTATGCTACAAAAATCTGTTTAAAAGTAAATCAGTGACGAGAACGGTCAAATGACTTACAGCAAGCAAGGTCTAGGTCAAGGTACACTACAGCAAATCTATTTTCTTACTCAACCTCCCTCACGTCATCATTTTCGGAAAGTTACGTGCCAAACGTGTGTGGGTCAGAAACCTGATAAAGACCTAAGCAATCGGTCTTAAATTCCATGAGTGAACTTCTCCTTGTTGTAGCACGTGTGGAACTCGTGTTTTCACCAACCGTGTTTAACGGCTTGACACACGCTAACGATTTTTTGGTTTCTAAATTATCATAAATCCCAAAGGGGCAAACGTCATGTGGCCGTCAGCAAGACCACGTTCCTGACTTGAGAAGCACATCCGATCCTAGCATTGTTGAAGGGGGCAAGTTGTGATCACGTCATCAACAAGACATGGCGCGGACTTTCTTTGGATCCGGACAAGAGTCGATGTCCCCCTAAAAGAGCAGCTACCGATCGAAACAATGAAAAATTCGCTACATAATGTGTCTACATAGGTATTGGAACTAAATCAAGACAAGTTCTACAAGTTAACGCATGGTTTAGGAAAACAACTGTTCCGTTTTTCGTGTCAACATTTTCTTGAACAGGGAATGGGAGTGTACAGACTTTAGGGCACATTTTACCTGTTATTAGAGTGATGAATACGTAGGTCACGTGTCAGAAATACTTCGTCATAATCCTCAGGAAGACACAAAATCAGTCAGAAATATGGTGATTTACGTATTTCTGAGTTGCAGCTGGTTGTTATGGTCCCTAAAGGTTAATTAAAGTAGATTCCGTGCTGATATATGTGTGTGGGGTGCTGACTGGGGCTATTATGCGATTCTTGTGACGTCGCCATGACGTAACTGGTCACATGAGATATGAGATCAAGTCATACTCCGATATTTTACCTCCTTTACACAAAAACACATTATATGCCTTGTCCATACATAAGATTTCTACAAACCGAAAGTACCAAGGCCCTTTTTGTTAAGATTTTGTTCGTGACAACGTGTGAACTATACGCAGCCAAATACTTTGTTCAACCCCTTTTCAGATTATACGAAGATCTCTCTTGAATTCCCTTTGCCTTCAAAAAAAGATCGATAGCTGAGTAGCCTTCGCCATCTACAAAATGCCATTGAACTTCATCAATCTGACATAATAAATTGCGGAATGCTGCATCACATGAGGGTGTATCACGGGCTCATCCATGGTTGTGTTAATATAGTCCTGTCCCAAAACGGGAGAATTGGCGTCTGGGAGACGTAATGCAGATGTTTTTAAACCACGAAAGTCACCTTTTGTCTTCCTTATAGATGATTTAATAGGTTGCGTAATGATGGCAAGGCGGCCGGGGAGTGCCAGCGCCTCTCGGAGGAGTCTGGTTGCTATTAGAACAGCGTTACACAAGGGGGTGGGCGGGGCCTAGCTGTCTATCAAAAACAGACACCACTGAATGAAGACCAGTGTAGTGTGTCGACAGCGGGGGTTGCCATTAATCTTGTAATGTTCATATCATATTAGGTTAAGAAAAACGTTTACAACGCTAAATGATTTTTTGCATGTATCCATTAGCCTCGGAAAGGGACAGTGTCGTGGAGTTAACGGACTCCTTATAATACACCGACACTTGTCATTCATTGCCTCTAAAAATACGAAAAAGAAAAGGGGACCGAGTATGGACTACTGAGCTGAGCAACACACACGAAGGCACACACACACGCGCACACGCGCGCGCGCGCACACACACACACACACACACACACAAATACATGTACACACAGAGAGAGAGAGAGAGAGAGAGAGACGCACACACACACAAGCAAACGCACACAGGGAACAGGTGATGAACAACTGAACAACCCAGTCTCTAAACAGACGAACTCTAACAGAAATAGCATAACTTTTTCTGTCACGTCACCCCTGACTATCTTTCTGATGTACTGGATACTGAACCTATTTTAGTAGCTCATTACTAGAATAAGATCTTGTCTTCTCGTTTTCCTGGGATTTCTTCCTCAAGTGTTCTGTTAGCAATTTCATTTTTAACAACATACAAATATGTGAAATGTACCCATTCCTATTGAGGTAAATAACCTCGGACGCACGCCAGTGATCACAAAGGTGTTGGCGTGCCGAATGTGACCTTTCCACCTCCAGCAGTCATTACAAGGTCTTAGGTAACTAATAAAAAGGTGAGTGCGTGTGTGTGTGGAGGGGGAGGGGGCACAGGGGACTCTATGACCCTTTAACCTTCAAATGTCTTCACAACTTTCCAAGTTACTATGAAGTTCATCCAAGTGACGTCATCGTTGTGTCTACCGCACTACCTACCGGTGTTCAATTTGCATGTCGTGCATTTAGAGAGCAAAATTGCAGAGGGTCCAATAATGATATTCACAAATGTACCACTACACGCAACTTTAGACGCTGTGTGTTCGAGACTCACGGAACTCAAACTGTGTGTACACATCAATATGGCGGACAGCGTCGGTGGCAGTGACACCCCCTTGATTGATATAAAATGAAGAGCACGTGAGCTGATACGCTTTATGCTTTCTTTCTCCATGGCTTCATTCAAGAGGTGGTTGTTGGATACCATATGTGCCTATCTCAAAGGTTAATTTGTGGTGCAGTACCATCTCACTATGAGTTGTGCCTGTCGTCGCTACAGGCTATAAAAGAGAGCTGAATACAGCCAGACTAATTGGCCATCTCAAGTATTAAAGCCTTATGTCAAGTAATGGCCTGATCTATTTAATCCGCGGTCTATTCTCAATCTAATCCCTCGCCGTCATTTCACGTAAAATATTGAAGGTGGTAAATACAGACATCTGATAAACTTATAAATTGGCATCTAAATTATCAATAAGCTTATTTTCATCAAATACCTGGAATATACATGTGATTACATGTCACACACAACGATTAAGCTACTGTAAACAGACAAAATTACAGACAGCTTTTTTCTCAATTACAATAAATTGTGATTATCTTGTACTCAGAAAAGTACTGATGTGTGCGTCTGGTACCCCAGAAAATAAAAAACAAACAAAACAACAAACGATCATCTACGAACAAGCTGTCATGACATGTGGATATATGGACTAGCAAACGGCAACAAAATTGGGGTATAACAGCTCACAAGGACGTTGTTATTTTACTAGTATCATAAGGCTCTGGTGTAATGTATTCCTGATATCACTGAAATCATTTTCATTTCTACGAAAACAGAATGCTTGCTTATTTAGGGGATATGTTTGATTTTTGTCATATAACTCACTATATCGCTATCAGAGAATTTACTCCGGACAGTAGCTAACCAAAAATTAAACTGGATTTTAGGTCGAAACAGTTTGAATTTGGCAAAGTACTGTTTTGAGTGGAGAATACCGTAAACAGATAGATTTGTGGATTTATTTGTATGAAGGACATGTGATTGGGTCTCAACTGGCCCATGGATTATCCTGGCAAACCCGGCTGTATTATTAATGCGAGGGGACACCAAACAATGAACCTCTCTCTAGACTGACGGCTTATTCTATGATACGGAAATATTGTCAGAACTTCCATCAAGGTTGTGCTGGAATACATGTTTATAGCCAGTAAGCTTTTGGACCTGCGTGGTAGCGGATAGAGAATACATATCAGGTCACAGAAGTTACAAAGAAAAACAATTCGGCACGAAGGAGGACGCAAAAGTTATGTTTTTGCAGCTGAACGATAATTCCTTTTTAGTTTTTAGAATTAGATACAATTTATCATAGCTTGAAGCAAATACCGTTTCTACAAATCATTGATGGCCCATCTGATAAAAAACGGGCTGCGTAATTTAGTTTTGTTCAGGCTAATTCAGTTGTTTGTATTTTAAGAATCATTGAATTATTATGTAAATGTTGGCGCACTTCATGTAGCAAGTTTGTGACATGCCAATGTAAATAAAGCTGAATCTGAATCTACTCTTTCTTCCACAGTTGTTCTCCGCTATCATCCCCTTCCACCATCGTTATTGGCTCGTCCCTAATAAAGGAGAGCGATATCACCATCCCCATTAACTATTAACAAACGAAGATGGAGGACCCCTAAAGTTTTGAGATCAATCTCGCCGCTTGTAGTTTCTTTGCCGACCGCTATCGGCTGTCATCACGACCACTCTAAACACTTCTTCACCAAGGTTAGAAACTTTTCAAAGGTCAGGCAACTCTCATCACTCAGTTCATCACTACCTCGCTATCTCGGCTCGCGGAGGAGGTAATTTCTCATACAATTCGATCCGCAGGACTTTAATTGCGTCCACAAAGACAACAAAGAGAGTGGCAGATTGAACCAATAGGTCAAGTGGACGTCCACAAGCATTTTACTAGATTGGCAATTTCGCGTTTAAAGAGAATCTGCCCTTTAAATTGGAGTGCGATGCATTCGCCTCATTCAGAGGTGTTGTAAAGCGTCTGATTAGCTCTTGTATTACAGGCGGTAATAATGGTTTAGATCCTATTTGTTTTCCTGAAACGCGCGGTTCTGATATTACCTCGTTGACCCCATTCCGGGAAAATGGATGACGTGAACAAAAGATTCCAAATATTTGGGACGCTGTAAATTACCGGCTTGGCACAGTTGTCACTGATGGAGAACGCGGCTCAGCTACCTGTCAATACTTAATACCGACCGAGCCCTCGCACTCTGATACTGGGCCGGAATTAGTAGGCAGGAAATATACGGTTCTAGGGAGGTGCTCTGCTATTCATCGCTGGCAGGATGATCAATGATTGCCGTTGGTCGACTAAGGCGTGCGGGTTTAGCTTTGGATTGGTCGACTAACGCGCCAGAAAATTGGCACAAATGAGGCTTTTAACTGCGCCTACAGGACATGATATGCCTGGCGCACCTCGCTGGTCACATACCTCCATATTCCGTCATGACTGTTAAACTATATATCATTCTAAGGCGACAGCAATTTAGTGTGTTGGTTCGCCGGCTTCATTGTTTTCAAATTTGAAAAAAATCACAAGTACATTTCACTTTTTGAATTTATACGGGACTGAATAATATAGGAAAAGTCAACTTTCCAAAAGACAAACAAGCGAGAAGAATCGAACCTATTTGCCGAACAGCACGGTATTCGTTCCAACATGTTCATATGTGCTTGACCATGAACATGCCTTTGGAGTTGCGTGACCTGTCCGTAGCCCAGTGGGGCATGAATGTACAACAAAGGTCTTCATTCAGTAAAAAAAGACTTTCAAGTGCTATGTCGAACAGCCAAACAGTACTAGTTTTCTATGAGGCATCCAATGCTGTCAAAGTTTATTGCTTGAAATGTCCACCAGGTAGCTCCTATGTGGTATAGACAGGTAATGTATAATACAGGGTCAACCACAGACTATTGCTAACTTGCTTCCGGATTCACTTATTCTAACATTTAGTCCTTCCGCTGCAATAAAACTCCAAGAACCAAAATACCAAACAGGTGGAACCTTATTGGTATGTAAAACCATCATTTGGCCATAATGGCCGCATATGTTACAGACATGAATTGACACAGATGTTGCAATGGCGAAAGTAACACAACGCAGAAGAGTAAGCAACCAATATTTAAAGCCTGAGGGTACTTGGAGAGTGAGAAAAGATAGCATAGCTTTCTCAGACGTTTTCTTTTATTTGCTACTTTTGAAATACGATTTAAATATGTGGTTAAAAAGTTAAAAAGATAAAGTTAAGGCCGAGCAGTAGAGTGTTCGCCTCGCAACCGGGAGGTTGTTTGAAAATTGCAGTTTGAAAGAAAAGCTATTGACGGGGTCACTTGACACTGTCCGGGTTAAGAATCCTTAAAAGCATCCAGAATTAGGATTCAGGTCTTTTCCCCAAATACGTTATCAAGTGTGCCAAGGTCTCGCTCTCCAGAAGTCCTATATAGCTGTTCACAGCATTTGGAAAAAGCCACTACCACCACCGCCACCAACGACAGTTAGACATATACTCCTTAACGAAGATAGCAACTCATCATAGGAACAAAAGTTAATGGAGGAATACAATTATATATATAGCGAAATAATAATGCTATGAGAAAATAAGTCTGGATGTACAACTCAACACAACAAAAGAGAAAGAACAAGAAGGAAAAGCACAAAGAGACAGCTGCCTTTCATGTCTAAAAATATTACAAACACTACGCACGGTTGGTATAGATGTGGTCGCGCCGTGATAGGCCTTTGCGCCATTTCCAATAACGTTATTACTGTAACGATTGCAGGATACACGGAAATGCAACAAAGACGATATAGAATTCTTCAAGCAAAAGTATCATATTCAAACCCTACAGCTGATATGATTTAGGATAGAGTAAATTCGCTGCACGCACCAGTTCCCGGCTCAACCCCCCACGTGGCACGGCCGTGCACCCATCTCCTGCCGCCTTCCTCCTCCACACAGACACCGCCGCTCTTCACCGATGATCGACGCTGCCTCTACCGCAACGGCGTTTGATCGAAAGCAGTCGCAGCCTCAGCTATTCCCCTTCGTTATCATCTTCTTATTTACCGACCTTTTTCCTGACCGATATCAAATTTCTCTGGTGAATTAAAGCCGCTGTAGTACTACTCGGTGGAAAGAATCGATCCTTTGGAGGAGACCAATTTCTGGCGCCCCGCCAGGACACACGCAGGGATTGTTGTGTGAACGATGGTTGTAGATACGCCTCTCTGTGCGCTCATGGAGGAAGCACGACACCAACACTGCGGGAGTCACTATGCAGACTATTATGAAGAAGGAGTCTTTTAAAGCAGCGAGGGTGATTAAGCCGAGGTTTGATAAATGAACTATACTTAACGGTGAATCCATTAAACATCGTATGTTTGTTACGAGTCTTACGGCATCGTATATGGAAATGGAAATTTGAATGGCCCAACTTTTGTTAGAAAGTCAAGCGCCAAGCGAATAAAATCTTCAGCTATTGTGTTTAAAGTTACGTCCGTTTTAGAAAAAAGGCAAGAATCTAATGAAAAGAAAAACAATTCAGACATTTACAGCGAAAACTTTATAATGAAAGAAAACTTTCGCAACAATTATTTCTAGCATGATCATCTACTGTGCATACTTCAATGATTTGCTTCCAGGCAATACTTATGCGTGGTACGGACTGCACTTCGACAAGTGCTTTCGTGGTTCTGCTGTAGCGCCAGAACAAGTGTGGGGCTGGTTTATTGCTCATTCCCTGGTACATTACAACCTTAAGTCTCCACCAGATACAGGGAAATCCCATTAAGAAAACAGGTAGAGAACGCACCACGGAATACCAAGCAGATGAATCACGTGTATGGTTTTTACCTGCCAAGACAAGACATTTGGAGCGTGATGTTTCATTATTTTGGAAGTTTGATTAATGGCAGTGTCAGCTAATTGTCCTTATCATGCAGCGCCCGGACAACTGACGTTTCTGGGGTAAAAGCCAATACTTTGTAATTGCCACGGTTCTGTTTAATCACAAATAGGGGAAAAGCTAGTTGTTCAGGCATTGTTACCCTCGTTGTCCTCTGTTTCTACTTTAGCCTTTCAATTTGCAATGAGTTACATTAGCGAGCAGTGTCGGTGAAATATGACTAAACACCCTTTGTGGAATTTAATTTGAAAACAAAAAGACGTTTAAACGTGTGTTACTTTACATCAGAAGGGTATCTAAGCTATGCATTTAAGGGGCATGTTTTGTTGTGAGTACAACTGTTAAAAGGAGACGTATAACACTTATACTACTTTATAATTGACACGTACCCGAGCTATGGAATGACCATATTTTGTTACAGATACAACTGTTTCAAAGCCGTCGTATAAAATATATATATCACTTTGGAACTGAGTGGATTTAATCTATTAACGGGATATTTGGTTGTGAGTAGAATGTTTTATTAACAAAGGAACTGGTGATGATGTAAAGTTCATAATCTTCTTAAAAACCGGCAATTATCAAGACATTATTCATGAAGCCCGCACTTATACACCGATCTGCAAAGTAATAGCATGATAATCAACATTAAACATAAATGACAAAATTGCCTTGTTAAGAATTTAATACGCTGTATACCTGGACTGCTGAGAATAAACTAACGGCTATTCCAAAGTCTTAAAAAAGTAAACCAAACTGCCAAACTATAAGTATACATGGATATTCATACCAATGAGTGGCTCAGTTGGCCTGTGGTCAACATAAGGTTCAGAATGCATGGAAATGCTATGGTCGTATACTCGTTTTAAACTGAGTTATAATTAGGGATATTCATCTTTGTCGAAAGGAATACATGCCAAATAACATGGGTCTAATAATAATTGATGTGGACGAGAAATGCGCGCTGTTGTCTTTCTTGTAATCTCATATGGAGATGTATACCGTCAACCACAAAACACTCATTTTGTATAATTTGGAAACTTCAGCTTAGCAGAATTACAAAGTTTTGTACCGCTATGAGTTCAACTTTAACCTTATCTCGGTGCACTGTATTTGGGTGAAGTGTATAGCTATATTATGTACCTATAGGTCACGTCATAACCTCATAACCTACAAGGCCACTTCCATTGGACGGGAGAAAGGTATGCGATAGAACTTTCAAGTAAAAAACATGGACGTTGGGAGACGGCGGTGACTTAGATGAATGTTGATGAAGTATTTCAATAATAAAAACAAAATTCCAACTGACTTTATAAACTCGTGTTTTCTTCGGGTTTGTTGTTTCAATTCAAATGAGCTACCAGCTTCTCAAGTTAAATCACACGTTAAAAATACAGAATGAATGAGAATTAATGCATGAATGAATGGATAAATGAAGACGGTAAAAGAAAAAAGAGAAAAAACACAGACAAATGGTTGAATGTGGCTGCAAAGAGAAATGGAGTGAACAGAGATAGACAGAAGCAGGAAAGAAAGAAAGAAGCAACAGTAAAACGGCGCGAAGTTCCATGATTGCAGTAATGGTATTCTTACCTTTGCCACACTAATAGGTTAGTTAGGCTCGGCTTCTAAAGAGATCGTGCCCCGGAATTAGAGACGTGCAGACATTGAACAACACCTAACAGGCTGCTGCCCACATGGGCGCTAATGGCTGGCGGCGTGAGGCCTCTTCTCATGCGCGCAGCTCCACTACAGCCCTCTCTAGAGGATCAAAGGTCGCCCATTTAAAGATCAAAGAAATGAAGATCAAATGGAAATGTCCCGTTCAATTCTAAACGTTTGGATTTTCCAATGCAGCATGATCATGGATTACCGCTTAGAGGATTGCATCTTTTTATTTCATATTATAGGTCTTGTCTTATTCAAATATAATGTGATCAACGGGAGACAATAGTTTATATATAGTTTTAGACTATAAGCTGTTTCGTACGGCAGTAAAAAGACCCGCGGTTCATAGAAATGAATTGGCAATCATGTATAACTATTTTTCGGTAATTATCTGTTTGAGGCAGTAATGAAGATGGAGCGGTGCAACGCGTGCGCGCCAGAAATTGAGGTTATCAACACTAGATTGCGAATTAAAGCCGTGACGTGGTGTATTACAAGAGCCGTTTGGCCCGCCTTTTTATACCTGACACCCGTTAGGTACAAAGTGCCCGTAAGTCATTCTCTATGTATAGCCTTCTTAGTTCGATCTACAGTTTTCTCTTTCATCGGACAGTCCATCGATTCTAATCAGTGTTTCAAAGATCGCCAATTTCCCGCAGAATTTGCTCGCCCCAGCCGTTCCCAGTTAAAACATACACGGCGGGACAGATGCTCGCGTCAAGCCTGGGTAGGTGAATAAATGGAAAAGACACGGGCTGCCGGGCGGGATCGATCGACGGAGGATCCCCCCACGCGCGCTCTTCCGGCTCCCGCCTCCTCCTCATCCCTCCACACTCGTCCTCACCCTCCTAATTCCCCCTTTCCTAACCGCCCTTTTAAAAAGGGAACCGCAATCACAATGAAGAGATAATTAACGATAAAACCCATCACAGCAAGACAGCCCAGACAGCGGCATCTTTAGAGGAAGAAGAAAAGTTCGGTGAGGCTGATTCTGTTGTCTGGCGGTAGATGGAAGATGGAGTTACACTTACAGTTGTGGACTTGGCACGGACCTGTGCAGGCACGCCTCCTGACGGATGGACAGCTAGGGTCCACAACTTCTCTGGAGGGTCCTCTGCGGGCTATGTGGCGGGAAACGGGCTCACGTTGGCGGTTTTCGTGATCTACGCCGGCAGAAATATCGTCCCATACTCTACACTAAGAAACTAGCAGCATTTGTTGCTTGTATAACCAATTAGATCGACCAAGATTCCAGCCAATCTCGCACGCGCCAATTGCGGAGGGATCTCTTCACGAGATCGAAACCTGATGAAAGTTCCCGTCTCTCGGCGGCATTCATCTTCTGCAGCTGCTGTTGGTTCTGTGTTCTTGGCAGGTGGTGGTGACGCGACCGCATTACATGCCATTGCGCTAATTCTATCAAGACATGCTGATAGCCTGGTGTCGTTTCCCCCGAGCGGCGTGGCGTGGGGTCTCCGTTCCCACAACCCTCTCACAAGGTCTTCGTGTTTGAGGCTCACGTGCGTCGACGGAGGCTCGTAATGAGGAATACTCCTTATTCCCGTGAAGCTGACCTTTACTTTGTGCACGAGGAATCCGTGAATAATTGCATTAGATGACAAGGAAGCCGCATTATTGATAAGCCAGCGCGTCTATTCCATAACGGATTTGGTATTTCGCCCAACATTAGGGCAATATCATGGAACGGGCTCTGTAGGATACAAATATCTCATGGGCTTTGATTGATGGCCAAGGCTAGAGTTATAAGACCTGAAAGAATATGTCAATTCTATCCCTGTGATCCCCGTGTTGTAGGACGATTTCTCCTGGCGGATATTGACGTCTTGGCCTTTTATCAGCGGACCACTTACAATGTTTCTACAGATTTAAGAAAAATTGCTCTTACGTAATTCTACAGTTATTTTCTCAGCATCTTAATAACTATTAAAGATAGATGAAGAAGCGTCCTAGATTTCTTAATCTTACACTTAAGTAAAGAGTAATCATCTCGGCGCCAAGCCCCAGTAGGTAAAAAATTGCAGGAACTGCGGAGGGTAAAGGGCGTTGGGTATGAGCGCCTCACATCCCCGAGTTAATGAAATTGAAAAGAAAGGTCATAACGAGAGAGGCATGGGACTATTGGCTGCCAATTTCTGTGTAATCTGATCCTGTGAGGTAATAAAACAATAATATGACGACGGAGAGTAGAATCACACGATATATATATCTCGTGACCCCTTCGCGCGACGCCCCTGACAATATGATTATCATGTCAATGTTTTGAGCGCCAGGAATTATTTATCGATCAGTGGCAGGACTAATATGACAATCCATCTGATAATGACGCTGAAAATCACTAGTCTTCAGCGAGAGACGACGGATACTCCTGGAGGGACATTTAGCGGTAAGGCCTCTTGACGAAAGGAGTCTCTTTGAATAACAGAACACTTCAAAGATGTAACAAAGTAATATTCTATCAAGTTACGATGTCCTTAACTGAAAAACATTGAAAACCCAGCAAAAACTTTGTTGCAACTTATAATCTGTTTCACTACATAGCACTATTTGCAATGAAGAAAAAAAATCTAAAAGTAGTCCTGCGTTGCTGAAACGGGAATGTTGAAATCTGAGTGCAACTGCGGACTATTTGGCTATCAAGAGCGGATGAATATACAACGTACAGCTCGCAGTCAGCATAGATAAGAGCAGTAGGCCATCTCAGTGTGTTTTCTGATAAGGAGGTATAAGGCGTCTCATATTCTGGCGTCACAGACAAAGTTTGTACTATTCTTCGTCTGTTATTTCTATCAGCACCAAATGCCGTAAATGCGTAAGTGAACACCTTCAGGGGATAATGCTTAAGTGGTATTAATGGAGAGGTGATTCAAGGTTAGGGTAGTATTGTCAGCGGGACTACTGTGGTGACCTGGCGCAAGTTACCAGATATCTTTAGCCTGTTGATATAGTTTACGCCACGTACAAATGATAGTATCATTTGGTTTTGGGACGTAAAAGTTACCCATCCAATAAGAAACCATAAAATAGAACGATCCAATGGCCAATTGCACCAAGAAGAGTAAAAACTTTTTTCTACCAATACAATGATAACCAGATCCGTAAAATAGTAAAATGCGTCAGGTTCCTTCTATGTGGTAAGATTCCTTTATTTTCAGATAAGGTCATGATTACATACAACTTTTTTACACATGGGGACAGTGTTTATGACACAAACACCGATACTTCAGAACCATGGACATACTGCTCTGCCATGTACGAGGCTACGTTTGGATACTGCAAAAGTTAAGTGAAATTCGATTATAGAATTATTGAACTAATTTGCAATGCTTACGACTGCTAACAGCATTTCGCAGTGGTGGAAAGTCATCATGGCATCAACACCAACGTTTCAGCACCGTGGACAGGTCACACAGTTTGGTGCATCTGCAAGTCGTACAGTTGTTGTGGCTACATTTGCATTTTTCACCGTTTCAACGCCAGTCGAAAACACATATTTTCAACAAAACTATTTTCTACATCAAGGACTGCATAAATTAATGTTTAATTTTAAACTTCCTTTAGCTTATCAGATGGCTGAGTTTACAACTATTTCTAGCACAGACCATGTGTGAACCTTTTTTCCGAAACACTGGTGGAAATCCTTGTATATAACCATGTCCTTTTCTGAAATAAACCAAACGTAACACATAGAAGGAACCAGAGGCATTTTGCTGAACGTCATCACCTCAACTCAATTACTTCTGGTTTGAAAACTGTATTATTTTGTGACTTAGCTGTGACAGAAAACGGAGACGCATAACAGGAATAGATTCTTGTTTGTCAAGTTCAGCGGCAGTTGCTTTAGAATTTAATTTACATCTTATTCAACTCGTCTCCCGTTGCCCCTAACCTCTTCTCTTGCACATTCCACGCTAGTGCCTCATGTTATTACCTGTTCGTTGTTCTTGTTGAGCAGTTGGCGTCCCGTCAAGTGCGAAATAGAATTATGTCCACTTCTATTCACTCTCTGCTTATTGGCAGAGAACAAAACCATCCAACCCGACAGTCTTCTGATCGCCCCATGTTGTTGGACATAAAGGATAATTACAGTTGGCTGAACTGTTGTCAGTGCGCGTTAATGTTCCTGTTTTGAGCTGAATAATACCACAGTTTGAGTGTGATATTGCCTCTCAAGTAAGCCTTAGCTGCAATCGTTGCCTATTCGCATCAAAAGGCACAGGTAGCAGCACGTAAGTGGTTCCACTTCACGCGTGATGAGCGAGGCGATAGACAGAAGCTGATAAAAGGGACAAGGACACGGTCGGTCCCATGGACGTCACGTCCCCTCCTGGTGGAGCCGAGCCGCCGCCTGGAGGATGGAACCGTCACCTGAAAGTCGATAATCGTTTCGCACAGCAGAGGGCCTTACGGGTCACCGCGACCCTGCCGAACACATGTCGGCAATTCCGGGCGAGTTTCCCGCCCTTAAATCCCCTTTGTCTCCCGTCAACCGAAGAGCCGGCAAAGGTGGTGGTACGTGTACTAACATAACATGATGTGTCAGAAATGATAAACCATCCTTTTCTTATTGTTGTTTAAGACAAAGGTAAGAACGGACAAGAGACTAGTCAAACATGTATTTATTTTGATCAGCCTAGAACAATATAATTCTGGCATATGCCTAGGTAAATGCGTGAAGTATCAATTTTATGCTTAACACTCAAACGGGCGATATATACACAAGGTTCTCCGTTGTTTATTTTAACTTACTCTGTTAGTAACATCTGTCTACCAGTATTTATCAACATAGGCATCTCCTGTTTATATTGGAGTGCATGTAATTTCTTTCTTTTATGACAATGGTAATATGATACATTCACATGGATGCTGTGGTTGATCCCTTTAAGCTGTGAGGATGAAAGCGGGGAATGGACTACATAAATAACACAAATACTATTAAGCCAGAAAATAACAGGACCAACTTAGTAGCTGCCCCTGTAGAGTTCGTCCTTGGAGGAAGAATCGATCAGATCAATGGAAGACATGGTAATTTGTCGCCTCTTACAGAAGTATCCAATATGCAATGATGACAGTAACGGGATGGCGTTCGGGTACAGTGAAAGCCACTACTCACATCCGAGCGTTGCTAAGAATCAAGAGGGAATAGGTACCGTTAAAACGGATGTAATGCAAACACTGCAAGGATATTGTTGGGATAAGTCGGATTTTAAGGCAGGAATCTGAAGATTAGAACAGGTTTTGCACATAAGGAAAAACGCCGTAGTCGTGGGTCCTCATAACAATAAAACTACTTCTGGAATGAGTATTTAAACCAGGACAAACGATCGGCCGATTCCTTCTAAGTTAGCGTCAAGAGGTGAGGGGTATCTTAGATTATCAAGTAGCAACGTTAAAAACATTTTTCTAATTTTTTTCGGTGCCACCACCAAGGCAGTATCACCGGCGCCACTAGACGCCAGAGGGTTGACAACACAACTCAGCAAAGCCACGATTCAGCGATGAGTCTTCTTTTAAGGCATGTTCTGAGAACGTCGGCTGAACTTCAACCTACTTGTAGTAAAATCCCTCTACAGGAGGAAGAAGAGTAGGAAAGATCCAGCGTGATGAGGAGACACTCGCTTTGTTAGGACCAGAGAATTGCAGGTATTGGTATTACAGGGCGGTAGACTAAGACAAAAGCACATTGCTGAAAAAGCTTTCTGCCTTTAGAAGCTGCCGATCACGGAAGGAATGAAGTCTAAGTACGGTAGCCTAGCAGGTGTTTGAGGAAGCCAAGGTTTTATAAAGACATGTTGTCATCGCACTACAGCCAGGTGTTTGCGTCGTTTATCCTGCTGTAACATCTTCCAACGTTGTTGGTGTTGTCAGCTATCGCACGGAAAATCAAGTCACGGATGGGGTACAAACCTGATAGATACGTGGCGAAAAACCATCCTCAACTTTGTTTTTACGAGTTGTTTACAATTTTAGCCGTGCCAATCACGATGGAAAAACAGAAAACTGCTCGATGCACACATGTATAAGAGATACAAGAGATTGCCTTGTCCTCTCGACGACCAGGTCGGCCGAGGGACTAGGTAGGTAGGTAGGTGGATTCCTCTAGCACTGTTAGCATCGATAGATTTTTTCTACCATTTTTCTCATAAGTACACGTAATACAGCGACGGTAATACAAAGTCCTTGGTATTTCCTGAAAGAGATATATTTCAGTCGCGAACATTGTTGAAAATTGGCCACAGCAGTTTACTGTGCGTTTTACCCGTTCTCCTCACCAACGCTGCGTAATCTGCTGGCGAAATGCAAAAGTGCGATGAATAGTTAACAGAGTTCTAGCCAGTAAACATACAGAGTAGATAGACCAAGTTGAATAGATAGCTCTATCAAGAGTTCATACCCAAATCAGGAATAAAGACTTAAGTAAGTTTCAACAAGCCAAGTTAAACCACTCAGTCGATACAACATTACAAGTGGTACAATCCCAGGTTCTCTCACCTGTCTGACTCACCCTCGCCTGTGGTTGATTCCCGTGCCGGGCCGGCCTCACCATGGACTCCTGCCGTCCCCAGGCAGTTATAAAGAACAGGCCGCCCCAGGTCCTAGACAGTTAGTTACAGCGCTGATTGCTTTCCATAATTGTCTCCTGGGGCGTGCACCGGCCCAACCCATCAATCAATAGTCGGTCCGACAAGCTCCTGGGCCCGGCCACGCACTTGTTGCACTTCGGGAAAATTCTAGTTAATTTGTACTACGCATTCTACTCCTTGCATAGCTGTCGAAGACATACTTTTATGGTTGGAAAATCTAGCCATTTCTGTCAAGTTTAGCCTGTTCGTACACACAAAGACGTGCATCAAGCTTGCAGGCTTTGTCACCTTAATCCACCAACTTTTTATGACAATTTTCTCAAATTACAGCTAATACGTATGGTGTATGAATCACCTGTAAACGTTGTCGCGTGCAGTGTGCCTGTGTATGTGATTACTGATAGTGGAGTAGCAGAGTTCCGTATCGCTGCGCACACCACTTGTTTTCTTTCATCCATTACGCAGTAGCTTCCTCGGGTGATGGATCATCCTAAGCGATTTTTTGTCGCTCGTGATAGAACCTGACCGCTCTGCTGGGGGATATTACACCTGACAAGGGACCAGAGGTCCGGGCGATATCATCGGGGGTGAAGGTAGACGTATTTTTCATGGTAATTATAAAGATTGCGACAAATATTGAATTCGTGACCGAGGTGGTCGGGCAGAGATGAAGAAAGAATTATACATAACCCCTGACATCTGAGAAGTAAAACCTCGTTTGTCACACGCCTCTGTGGAATAATAAGGGTACGTAGTTCCAAATGGGCATCTACACATCATTGACTGACCACTCCTAGTCGATACGCCAGGCCGCTATATCACCCCGTCATCGCGAGCGGCACCGCGCCCAGGGGGCCACGCGCTGCGAAATAGAAATCCTCTGGACCGACACGGAGCAATCATGACTGCGGGCAAATCGCGCCATCTTTCATCTCCGAGTCTGGCGGCGAGCTGGCCCAATCCATTGGTTGTAACCTCGCGGGGTGTCGGGATCACGTCCCAAGGAACCCCGAACCCGAATGGCGTGTATTCACATTAAACAACAAATCACTCAGATCCATATCACTTGTTTGACGTCGATGTCATCTACGGTCACCTGGCAACCGCTGAGCAGCAAGCACTTTATTCACCTCCGAGTGTCTTCGTGGATAAGAATGAAATACCAACTTCATACTACATTATTCCTGTGTGGTGCTGAATCGACATTGGGGAGAAATTATTCATCTTTTTTATGCAGTACAATTTCGTTTCTGTTCTTGTTATTGAATACAGCAACACAAAGAGGGGACAAGTTTCACTATTCTTTAGTTTTACATGTACAACTTACTAGTTTAACAAACAAAAAAAGAACAAACACTAATACGACCAGGTAAAAGCTTTAGTAAATGACAATTTCTTGCAGCTGCAACTTGCAACTGTATCACTTCATTCCGTAGTACTTGAGTCATAGAGTAAATCATTTTACTGCAAGTTTTTTTATGTGATTTTTGTTCTTTTTCTGTTTCTGCATTATAACATATTTAAATAACTATAACTGTTTGAACATGAGATGCAGGCTTTAAGTGTCTGGCGTTATCTTAAATATTTATGGTGTTGAATCTTTTAAAAGTTTCAATCATCATAATCATTATCTGTGGGCCTTTTCATTTGATTTGGACTCACTAGCTCATCGGTACGGTACCGTTCGGTACGGTACGGTACGGTTCGGTTCGTTACAGTGTATGGCACGGTACGGTTCGGTACGGTACGGTACGGTTCGGTTCGGTTCGGTACGGTACGGTT
>LZCU01064970.1:0-11954 GCA_001663935.1 Asymmetron lucayanum | reverse complement strand
GCACTTTAACTTTTGTTCAGTATAATTAGCGCATTAAGTTCATCCTCGTGTATTGAATTCCATCCATCCGTGAAGAACAATGCCACATCTGCACAATCGACGACTACAGTTGCTTTTGTACATTCGGTGTAGTTATAACCATTGTTTGTTTTACCATGGTTACAGTACACTGACCTACGAACTTTGCAACCTCACGTATGAATGACTGACACTGATGCACATGATGGTTTTGTCGTATACTAACCTTGATATCTGATCCTAAAGCCATTGGCTACAATAGTAATGTCGCTTGTGAAATGGATCAGGACTTCGTTGGACGAGCTGTAGTAATACCTCGAGTATCCTGACCCAGTAAGGCTGAAATCAAATAAGCAATCAATTCTATGGCTGTGATTGCAATTATTACAGAAAATGCACAATAATACTTATAGCAGGTTAATGACAGTTTAGTATAAAAAAAACAAAGGGCATGGCGATTGTCTTTTGAACCTAACGTTGTCAATTGGGCTAAAACACGTTTTTTAAAATGTCATTTGATCATGATTACACTAACTCTTCCAATTCAGGCTGAATGTACGAGATACACGTCATACACGTTTCGATTTTTCCTGTTTGCTGTCTGCAAAGCTTCGACATCAAATCCTACAAGAGTTATTTACCTTGCAAGGCGGTAAGAACTGCTTGACCTGCCGTCGTAGACGTTCAAGTAGTCATAACTACCTTCTAGGTCATATTGCTCCACCACAACTTGAATGGTAGATCCCTGTGTTGCACTGATAACCCACTCACAGTCGGCATTGCTGAAATACGGATGTGGGTAGTACGGGCTCTCGATGACACCCGAAGGACCAGTAACGTATCCTCCGCATTGAATAGGAGGGGGGCCGACTAATGTGGGTGAAAGGTTCAGGGTATGTCACAGAACGTCAGTGTAGTTATTTATTGAAGATGTGGTGCAACTCGTATAACTTCAACTGATAATCAGCTTTTTAATAGTATGCCAGACATCACATTTCCAGCAAGTGCCTTTTGGTGAAATGTCAAATTCCTTTGCTAGTTTTTTGTCTGTCTAAAGGTGAGGGTTTTCATGAAGTTGTCTTGAAATTATTACTGCCACACCGCGTGATGTAGTACTCTTAATGTCGCTTACGCCTCCTTTCTGATGCGGCGGTGATCGTAGACCGACCATTGATCGCTCAACAATCCCAAATGAATTTCCTTGGTAAGAAAATAGTTTCGACATTTTGTTGTGTGTCTTGTTTTCTTTCAAAGCATTATTTTGCATACTGTGCTAGACTACATAGTCGACTACAATTGCAATTATAAAGTGAGGGGTCAGCCAAGTTCAAATGACGCACTGAAGTTGAAATGCTGCTGCCAAAGCCGTAACCTGTAACTACAAATGAACCAGCTGCAATGTTTGGGGTTGTTTAAACACAGAGCTCTGAAATGCATGTTTACTCTGCTAGGCGTCCGTCAGCAGGTTTGCTCAAGATATCTAATTGCTCAACATAAGTTTGAGTTTATCTCATCTACATAGAAACGTACTAATGTAGTAATTGCATCTTACCTGTTCCCCATGACCACTCTGTCGTCACTTCCCATATTATGGTTGGTTCTGTAGTTGTCATCTCCGTGGTTGGTTCTGTTGTTGACATAGGGAAAAGTTCTATTGGTCAAAGACAATCTACAAGGATGGGCGGCTACGTCAACGTAGATTCTAATTGACTCATAAAGAATGAAAATATTCAGTTTGCTATGGAAAATGATAATTATGCCAGAAATAAGGGTACCAGGACATACAAAGGGAAACATGCATTATACGTTACCTAAGAGCAAGTTGAAAGAAAGGTGTTGAAGTTGATTACCTTCGTCAAAATCCCAGTGGCTTTCCAAACCTCGAGTATACAGTGTGACTATCATGTAATGTACATTACCGACCGTTAGAGCAGAGTTCGCACAGTCCTACCTGGTGTAGTTTGCCACCATCCCCAGTTCCACCAGGAAGTCGTCGATGCTGTTCATGTGTTGGAAAAAGTACATAAATCTAAGTACAATAGGCTGCGTCACTTACATTTAAACATGTCAGGTACTCGTGTGTCAGCAGAGCGACGAGGTTTACACGTCAAAGTTTATTAAAATTCAAACATAACAGAGATAGATCTTATTCTTTTTGGAGACAATGAGCAGTACTCCTCAGCAAAATCCCACAGTTGGATGCATTCATTTTTGAAAGCAAAAACAAATCTGTAGGAAAAACGCTGATAGCTCTGCCTCATCATCAACTGGAGAAATTTCAACATTAATTTTAAGTTTACATACCGGTTTCTGTAGTGGTCTCCTTGTTATTCCACCAGCCAGCAGTTGTCCACCACCAGGGCCACTCAGTAGTTGCTTGCCCATCTGAAATTACGAGTTTAAGTTCTGTGTTTTAAGCTATATACAGCGCCTTGCTTTACTTATAGAATTCTGTGACTGACGAAAGATGCAGAAACCGTCATTAGTTTATTCGCTTTATGTGGACTCGAAAGTCTGTAACGTTTCAAAGCGTACAAAAGCACATGTACAAGTTTTAGTATGCAGTGGGACATTCTTAATCTTCATGTGTTGTTTCAGGCCATAAAGGCCAGGTCGCTGAGACGCCGGTCACAACAGCAAGTGTTTCGCCAGAAATTTCATTGTATCCACCACTGACCACCTTTGTCCAGAAATATATGAAGGTAGACAAATATGATTAAATTATTTATTACCGTCACAGGTAACGCCTATGTCTTCGCCATGCCCGCAGTTGTTGTTTCCCCAGCCGCGGTGGGAGCAGTATTGCAGGGAGCTCTCGGACCCAGAGCACGTCAGGTCGTCCATCCATATAGGGCCGCTGCCTTGGCCGTAATACGCACTGTAGTGGTAGTTGCGATAATCGGGGAATCCGAGCTGACGGCAGACCACTCGGGCCTCTTGCCAGCCGAAGTTATCGTCACAGACAGTCCCCCACTGCCCGCTGTAGTAGACCTCGACTCTGCCGTAGCTGTAGCCATTGCCACCACGCAAACGGATCCGGAAGTCTGTAGCATATAACACGAAGCAAATCAATCGAAATAATTTGCATGAGCATTCTTTGCACGTGAACATCTTTGTCGATAATGAAAAAGAGAACCGCTTATAAAGTTAACTTTTTGGGTGTTTTATGCCTGCACTATAAGAAGCATTAGTAAAGCCCATGTGCTACAATGTCAACGGCTTTAGGAAAATTGTGATATGGTCTGTGTACCACAACATTTTATCATATCAAGCATACTTAATCGGTACAGGACTGACTTACTCCAGTAGAAATCGGTGTGGTCCGCTGGCGTCCACCAGTTGTTCCAGGCTGTAGTCCACCACCAGGCGCCAGGAGCAGCGGTTGGTGGTTCGGTGGTATCTGTGCCAAGACAGTGAATAATTGTAATTATTGTTTCGTCGATAGAAATGACCTTAGACTAATATTCACCAAATGCTGACCAACGATGATTGAGAAAACCATAATCCTGTACATCAAATGGGGTAGTTATATCTGTTTTGTATGTCATTTAATGATAACGGCAGAATAATATGTATTGGTTTGAGTTAGTCTACTCATTACAAGTTACAAATGTACAATAAAGTTTATCATTCGACATAGATTGGCGGTAAAAAGGCTACCTGGCTCAGTTCGCCACCATGGCCAGTCCCATCTTGTTGTCCATTCCCACCATCCGGGCGTCACGACCGTTTTATCTGTCGATGGTTCCATGGTTGTCAAAGGGCCTATAAAACAGATATATCCAGAAGCATGGTTTACCTAAAACATTAGATATTACAGAAAGCAATCAATATTTAACTAACCGACAGTCAGTTACAACACTGCCTGCACAGTCTGCCATATCCGGTATCTTTTAGTCCAGCAGTCGGGAGTTGGTGTAGTGGGTGTGATTAGAGATAAATCAAGGTTTAAAGGTCGCAACAGTTTCCTTTGAAAAGGTAACGTCTTCGACAAAATGTTTATAATGTCAGTAGTGTTACCACTGTAATATGGTAATATCCAAATACCGTATTGCTGTGCCTCAGCATCAAAACTGCAGCTATTTTCGTGTTTCCCGGTACAAGCTAACTTCGTGATTTGCATTAAGGTAGGTTCAGAATTTTGTAAACAGTCCTCTGAATATCCATGTACACATTTAGCAATAACAATACGAGTGCCACTTTTGATTGTGAATGATATGGCAACTAACCGTTACAGGACACCGAGGCGTCGTCCCGATGCACACAGTTGTGATTTCCCCAGCCGCGATGCCGACAGTACTGCAGGGAGCTCTCGGACCCGTAGCAACCCAGGTCGTCCATCCAGATCGGGCCGCTGCCCTGGCCGTAGCGGGCGTTTGAGTAGTAGTCCACGACGTTCGTAAATCCCAGCTCGCGGCAGATGACGTTGGCCTCTTGCCAGCCGAATCCATCATCGCAGACCGTCCCCCATTGGCCGTTGTAGTAGACTTCCACTCGTCCGTAGCTGTAGGAGTTACCTCCCCTCAGTCGGACCTGGAAGTCTATAGAAGTTTACTTTGAGTGTGAGCTCAGTTGACCTAGAGGAGGCCGGTATACATTCTTAGTCATCCATAGAAACCAAACAATGTTAAAAAACAAACAACAAGAACAAACATCTGCTCAATTCATAAAAGTGGGAAAGATAGCTATCTTATATCATTATGTCAAGCAACCTTCACTGAGGTATCATTGCACTTACTGTGGTAATATCCGGTGTCTGCTGTAGTCCACCAGTTGTTCCAGGGCGTTGTCCACCACCACCAGCTGTCCGTGGTCGGTTGTTCAGTGGTCCAGTCAGTTGTCGGCTCTGGGTCATAAGAACACATGTAACATTTTACAACGTACACACCGTACTACAAAAACGTAGGACATTTCCACGTGGTGATTCCAATGTCTATATATCAAATAAAAACTTTGAGGCTTTCATTAGAACAGCAGTGTACCTTTGCTATTGGGCAAAAACGCAAGCTTTGAAAATCAAAACTGAAAAACAAAAGACTTTGGCTACAAAAATTAAAGACTATCGACGAATCTAACTGCTTGCATGCAACCTGATTTCCCGAAATTGATTGAAAAACATCGTACCATGTTGTAAGCGAGTTTTAACAGTACTGTGTAAATAAGATCCAGCAAACCTGTTGAGGTCGGGCAAGGTCCCGGATGAAGGGCGATGTCGTCAATGGCGATATCCCCTGAGTAGGAGCTACCTCGAACCCCTTCAAAAACGACCTGCGCGTAGCGGAAGTATCAAAAAGCTGCTCTAAGTTCTTACAGAGATGCAAGGACAGTGCTATATTTCGGTACAACATTTGCTATAAAAGACAAAAAATGCTCAGAGATGGCAAAAGTCAGATCATTCACAAATAAATGTAATGCCTTTAAAGGCTGAATGGACATATAAATTAGCAACTTGAATGCTTTGTTAACTTACACTTTTACAGTTACTGACTTCTGAAAAGTGAAAAGGAATATAGCATTTAAGACAACCGATAGTCAAACCTGGTCATTGTTCATATCCACGTCCACGGATGTCATATGCCATGGCCAGCGATTTCCTTGACTTCCAGATCGGTTCCACACGACGCGTGTTCCGATGAGCACCCGCAGTTGGCCAACAGTAGCTCCATACATGTGATAGGCGAACTGGAGACAGTACGTCCCTTTGGCATAAGGGCTCAGTAGGCGCGCCACATCTCCGTGTTGATTTGAGGATGTCTCAATGTACATGTAGTATCCTGTCAACATTATTAATGAAACACGCGAGCGTATCATTTTCATGTGCAATGTGCAAAGCGTCAATGAAACATTGTTTTCTACACATAATTTACATTTTACTATCTGCAATTTCAAAGGAGGCTATGCGCCAGATGACTTATTCCCTGAGTCTATCAAACAACGTTAACAAAAATGCACTGATAGCATTTGGATTTATCCTGACCAAACAACCAAACAACAAACATACAAACAAACATTGCATGTTGAAATAACCATAACGGTTGGATGTAAATTTTTCCTCATCTAAAAAAAGACCCCTTTTTAAGGTTATGCTGCCCAATACCACGATGGTATTCATATTATATTCATATTATTAAAACATTGTAGGCGTGACAAACAAACAGAAACGAATACTGGAATAGGTCCACACCATATCCTGTGGTATGGTCCGAACTAGGTCCAGTTCCAGTTGAAGGTGTTGAACCTCTGTACCGTGTCCAATCAAAGTTATCTCTCCAATCATTATTGTAGCCACAGTCGCCATAGTCGAAGCTGCAGGAAATGTTTACATCGTTCTCTCCTATAGAAAAAAACAGGCTTCTGTCATTCTGTTGAATGTAGGCATTTTATAAAAAGACTTTATCGTATCACATAATTTCAGTGTATGCTATCCAGAGATCACAAGGTGAGCTCTGAAACGTAATGACACGCTATTACAGAACAGTTCGTATAGTCCCGAGAAGCAGCTAAATATGAATTTATAAACAAATACAAGCACCCTTCGTTCTCTGTATATACATGTAGCACTGGCTTCTAAAAGATGCTGACGAACCTGCAATTTGCTTTGTAATATTTGGCTCTTCTGTCTGCCTGAATATGCCAATTGAGTTAACTCATTTTAGTTCAGTTAGTTAAAAAGCATCAAACTGTACAAAGAATTCAGATGTGCAACGTACATATCTTATTACTTATGTCGAGCTTACCTGCGTCAGTTCGCCACAAGTCCCAGTTGGTCGTCCAATCCCACCAGCCGAAGGTCGTTGGTGCCTCTGTCGTTGTTTCTGGGCTTGTTGTCGGATAGTCTAGAAAATGTAAAAGTTCATGCATGTATTATAGTAAGTACATGTCCGCCAAGAGATACTTGTATGTAGAGTGTGGGCTTTCCTATTTCTTAAGGCGGAATTATCCTCTGATCTTAACAACGTACTTTCTTCCACCAGCTTGTATTATTTTAATTTTAGCAACATATTGTAGAATTTTTCATGTCTAGAAATTCAAAATATAATACGCATAACATACAAAAATGTGTTGATTATTTTCGTATTTGTTGAATCAACGGTCAGTCTTGTTCGACAGTTCAAAGAGTAGAATGCATGTTCACACATACCTGTTGAGAGCCCATAGGAGCAGGATGATGAATACTCGTCCTCTCCACCACTGCAGTCGCGATAGCCGTCACAAACCCAGTACCGAGGTATGCACTGGCCGTTGTAACACTGAAAGGCATCCCAGTTGTAGCAGCCCAGAGGGTCTGCAAAGAACGCTATCTTAGATCTAACTCATTTATAGAGGGTAGCAGTAGTAGAAATGTGCTTTCCACGAAAAAGACGTTTTCCCTATAGATCTCGATTTTTGTCTTACCTGTTCTACATATCACAGTTGCATTTTCCAATAACTATATCCACGCTGACACGTATACACTACAACAGAATGTTAAAGTAGTATACGATAGATTTTGGCTACGTACCCCATGTAGAAGTAGGCCAAGTTGTAGTATCAGGTTGTGTCCACCAACGCTTCTCTCTATTGTCCCCATCTACTCTCTCTGCAAAATTAGACTGCGTGTTTAATTTACGAACAGATCTTTAAGCAGTTGTGAGCTTTCGTCGCAATTAGTATATGTAGAATCAGCATAGGCTTCGTAGTGAAGACGGAAGCCTCAACTTGTTCTAGAAAAAAACGCCCGGCTTTTCACTGTAAAGGATTTACGAGCACATAATTTGAGTAAGAGAACAGCAGGGATTCACACAGCTGAGCAGGATAACCCAAAGCAACACCATCTTGTTGCCATAAGACTGCCATAACTGTGAGCAAAACCAACTCCTCCCAGCGTTAAATTACTTGAGGTTCATATTCAATACGTTTTCAGAGCGTGTTCAATGCGTTACAGACTACAGATGTGAGAATTCTCACAATTCAAAGTACGCACCGAGGCAAGAGTGAGACCCTGCTTCTCATCACAAGTAAACATTGACAACATTTTTGCCTCTATACGTTCCTTTCGTAAAACTGCGTGCCAATCATCTGTCTGCCATTCGTTTTAGATACGGCTCATATAATTACGCGGGTAATTATTCTTGTTTGATAAATTGTTGTCAAGTCTGTAGGTAATGATTGAGTACATGAGATAAAAAGCAGTATCATTTCTGAAATTTCTCTACATCACCATCAATAAAATTCTCACTGAACTGTGAGCTATAGTATGCCCATATATCAGCCTTGTTTATTTTACCATGGTATCAGTGACGCACCAGGGCAATGCTGCTTCCTGTGTTAAACTTACTGACTTGTTTCTTGAATGCCTCTTGTTTACCAATGTTTTCCTGCTATCTTTACCTTTAATATACCTTTTCCTCATTTACATGATTGCACCATTCGTAGATGTTCCACCTGCCATATATTACATACCTTACAAGAATCGACGTAATATTATGAAAAGCAGTGCATTATTTGCATATACATCATTGTGTACATTTCTGTCTAACCTATTCACAAGCCAAATATCATGGAATAAGCCTTTCTTTGTGCAGTTATCCTCCTTTAAAAGATTTCATAAAAATCGCTCCTGAATTTCCAGAGCAAGCTGCTAGGGGCCAACCTACACCATCTGTTCCTCATATCACAAATTACCTTCCACCAAAGCAACCATGTCCAGAAAAAGAACCTGAATTTCTGCTGCAGCACCAAGATTACACACCAGGTGGCATAACATCGACATTGGCCTTCGTACTCTCAGCATCTACTCACATACCAAATGTCATCAAAATCCATCTTCACCATCCTGACTTTTATGCTGATACAAAGTATCAGACCCTACAGTACTACCAGCTCTCTGAGACATGTTTGTTAGCACAAGACCCAGCTGCCACGTCATAGCACTCACTTTCAGATCGAAAGATACAAAACCCTTATTGATTAGACAAATTAGATATTCATGAACATTCTCTCTGAGTAATTATATTCACCTTCACAGAACGAAGCTATCTACATTTAAAAATCATGACAAACCGCCCATACCTTCTTGACGTGTGCTCTTAAAAAGTTTCGGACCAAAATGCTCCTGCAGTACCAGTGAAAGATGCTGGGCGTAAAGACCTGTCTGTCACTTTAATTCGGCGCCGTAGCATCTTCAGATCCAAAGCTACAAAACCCTCAATAATTATGCAAATCTAGTACTGTATTAACATAATTGCTGCCGAAGTATAGTCATCTTCACAGGCGCTGTCTAGATGCAAAACATCTTGGCAATCCCTCCATGCATTCTCGAGTTATGCTATCTCAAAGATATAGACAAAATCACCCCTGCAGTCGCAGTAAGACCTGGTAGGGGCCCCAGTCTTCCTTCTCTACTTTGTTAGCCCAAGACCTATCAGCCACTGCAACTTGGTGCCCTACCTACCACTTCCAATCTATCTACATATCAAATATGAAGACAATCCATTCAGAGTTTCAACAATTATATCGCCGGAAACACAGGCAGACATACAGTCACACCCCAAACTGTGCAGGTCTCCATTTTTCATGGAGGTAACAATGTGGTTCCCCAATACCATATAGATTGTATTGGGAGGAGAAAATAAAATAGCAGCGAAGAAAATTGACACAAAACAACACATTTTTGAGCGAAATAAAAGAATGAAAGAGCGCTAACAAAAAGGGCGACAAAACGCGAAAAAATAACATTGTACTTCTGGGCTACGGTATCTGTGAACACACCGCCTCTGTGGAGCTCTGAGCACACAGCCTCTACTGAGGTTCGTGAGTACTTTTCCGTATCGGCCACGGTACTTATCAGTATGAGTTCACAATCAAATGAAATCTTGTCCAATTGAGGTGATGTTTTTTTTGTATATTCTACGTGTAGTTAGTGAAGATATATGAAATATTCCTTAGTTTGTATCGGCCTTCTTGGTGTCGTCTTAAAAACTGAGCTTGAATTTCCGTTGAATAGTAATTAAGTAGCCTTGATCACTAGATCCTTTATGATAACGATAGGTCCAATAGTCTGGCCAAATGAATATGTTTTCCGCTAAATTCATTCTGATACATTCCGTGCTAGATTCGGCCACCCAATAACGATCCACAATACATATCTGGCGCATCCTTTACTAATTATTCGCATGAAAAGCAACGCACCAATCCACTTACCTTCGTTCTCTGAGGCGATCCCGTAATCGCTCAGCACCAACAGCAGGTGAACGATGACCCAAAACCTTGCCATCTCTCCGCCGCCAGGTTGTCTCAACTCTGGGGTAAAACTTCCTCTGCGCAACCTTAAATATCTTCGGCTACGTGTTCAAGCTCATACAGGCTTCAGGTGGGAAAATTCTCACACTTCAAAGGACCCATACATGATAGTTACTACCGTTTTGAATAACATGGCGGAGGTGAGATCCTGCTTCTTATCACAAGTCAACATTCATAACATTTTTTGCCTCTTAATTACGTGCCCGTCGTAGAAGTCCTCCGAAAACTGTCTTTACTCTTTATTCCTATAATGAACAGCTTATATCATCACACAATGGAATTATGCCTTAATCTATGACTTTTTTCATATTGCCTAGTTTGAAATGCCGGGATGCCGTGAACTGACCAATACAGCGACTTAATGCCACTGCCAAATTAATTTCTTACAAATTACTTCCTCGAGCCTTAAATCCACCATAAAGATAAAACCGCTCCAATGTTTATCAACTCCTATATTAAAATTTGGCAAGTTATGCAGATAACCATTAATGTGTGGCAAGTCGTTCCATGTCATAGGGCAAACCGTTGCCGTCGCCTGGTTGGCCGTCGCATGATGAAACAGATCGATTGCATTTGTGAACAAACACAGAAGATGTTGTTTGTTCCTAACCCTGACGCGCGACTATAGGAAATGCCTTACTTTAACCAAGTACTGTGTTCATACGGCATTTTATTTTTTGTAGCGGTGTAAAGTATAGACGGACTTGAGATCTAGGCAATTGTAAGGTTTCTTTTAGCACAAAATTTGTGGTACTTGAATACAAAAGGTACGTATGAATGATCGAAGCGTAAAACCACTGCAAAATGGGTGGGTATGACGACCATAGTGGGAACCGTGGCCAGGATATAGTGCCTACCGTGCCGAGTAACGGTCAGAAACTGTTGATAGCAACAGCTAACACTTTTTACACCGGTGAAGCTGTAAATTATCGAGTTTTGTCCGGAACCCTGAATGTATGCTATCTTATTCAACTATACCGGTCTTGATTGCTATGTCAAGCATTGTAAGCACCGGGACCTTCCTTCAGTAAACATCCATATAGCACCATGGTTACTTGTTATGTACCAATGTCATGAAGTCACCATTCACCATCGTCTAGCATTCATTGAAACGCTACAATTATAATGATACCTCCAAAGCAAATTCAACTCCACCCTATGTTGCACAACTTTTCCTATTTCCAGCCAATTTTACTGGTAAACATGATCTAGTTTGCGACAAGAAAGTTGATATTAACATTTTCATGGCCTTTTTGTGGGGTGTGGGTACGCTAAAAGCGCCCTTTCCTTTTCTTTTCTTTCCTTTATTTTCTTTTCCCTTTCTTTCCTTTCCTTTCTCTCCTTTCTTTTCCTAAAAACCTTTACCTTAAAGCGGCACTGATGTCGACCACTTGGCAGTTTCTTTTCCATGTTGAAGGCATAAAAGTCTTCAGACAAAAATGTATGAAAAGGTTTACGAGCTTGGAGTGCTTGTTCAAGTTGACGAATGAAGCCGTTGAACTATCCGGGTCTCGTGGCCAGTCATCATATGAAATACAACAGCTAACTCTTGCTGACGTAACCGTTCAAATGTATTGATTTTTGACTGCCACTGCGCGAAAACTCAAATTTACGGGTCGGAAATTCCCGTATATTTGCCCGTAAATTCCCAATAT
>LZCU01063861.1:0-10994 GCA_001663935.1 Asymmetron lucayanum | reverse complement strand
CCTGGATAAGTTGTCCTCGCACATGGTATGTGTGTAGATCTTCGTGAGACCTCGAAATGATTGAATTTTGGCCCCCCCCCTGGCGACTTGGTATGGTACTGCGGCGTAACTTCCTGTTTTGTTATCTATTCTAGACAAACTGATCGACTCATGACGAACAAAAACAAATTCTCATGCTGAAATTGATATTTTTGCAAGAGTCCAGTCTGCTCGATACAAGTACACTTAGGCTTAGGGTTAACAAGCGGAGGAAGATCTAGGAAAGAGGCTACTGCTCAGAAACGCAGTTAACGAATATCAATATATTATCATTCTATTGTCATGTTTGCCTTCTTTTCTAGTGAGACGCTGTCAGCACCTACAGCCACCTGTGTATGGCTACTTTCCGGATGGAAGCTGCGACAACTCCTATGGTTCAACGTGCCGTGTGGCGTGCTCCACAGGGTACCGACTGTCCGGTTCAGGCAATGCCACATGTGAATTTGATGGAACAAGAATGTACTGGGAGAGAGAATCGCAGCCTTCTTGCTCAAGTAATATGAAAAACATCCATTGATGTTATGTAATAGATACGACGTGCTTTGGACATGTATGTTGAGAAGTAGTGATGCCAGGGGGGTCGGCGTAGCTGCACCACTTCTCAATATACAGGTCCAAACTATGGGGATCTAACTTAAACCATTACCATTTCAAGCGACGTTTGTTCGGATCATCAACATATCCAACTTTTACTTGATTTTTTCACTCAGAACTTTTCAGTTTGACCATAGATGACTCACAGAAGAATCTTCTAACGGATCCAAAAAACAAGTGTGCTCGTGATAAACGACCGCTGGGCGGCAGCAGTGTGAACTGTGTTGTAATCCCCAATTCCCAATGCAATGGCATTAGAACTCAGACACACGTTTTGGTCACATGAGTATAGTTCAGGGTGGGGGACACTGCGGTTGTTCAGAATAGCGGCCACGTGCGTATAGTTTTGGGCCTATTGGTAATTGTTAGTTCAACACTTTTGGGTGTTAAAACACAGTTATTTCTCATTTTCATGAAATAGTCTCACACGTTGTAGATATGAACACAGTAAATTAACAACTCTCATTAGCTGAGGGGATTTGACCATGGTCGCCGGTCTAACATGATAATTATGTCCATAAGTAGGTACATTGTGAATACACATTACTTATACCATCATCAATGACATTATGCTATTTATTCTTTGATAGTCGCAACATGCCACGGATTGGTCGCACCTGAAAATGGTGATCTGTACCCATCGTTCTGCACCACTACACCGATGTATGGCACCACCTGCCGATACTTCTGTCGGAGTGGCTTTTCACTTGATCCAGCTGTAGGAATGCTCACCTGCACAGGAAGTGGAACTTGGGATGGTGACACCTCTACACCGGAATGCAAAGGTACGAAGGGCACTTTGAATATGGTGTTCTATGGTAACATTATTATAGAGGCAGTACATCCTCTATACTCCTACAGCAGTTTTGGTAATAGTTTGTAATATTGCGATATTCGTGTTTGCTTTACAATGATAGGAAATCTATTCAACAAATATGGCAATTGCTTATAATAGATGGAATGATAAATGTTAATTTATGCCATATAATTTTGCGAATTTTCATTCTAATGCTTCACAGATGTATCCTCACCACATCTACGGAGCTGTCCCGGACCACAAACTGGAGTTCTGGAAGGGACAAACCCTACAGCTACCATGAGCTGGGAAATCCCTACTGCAGTAGATAACGCACCTGGGCAACTTCGCGTTGAAGCATCCCCAGCTAGGGTTCAACCTCCCTTCAACTTCAGCCAAGACACCGAAGTGATATACACATTTTATGACACGACTAACAATTCGGTAGAGTGCCGTTTCTGGATCTACATTCAAGGTGAGAGACTGACATGTGAGCCTTTAAAAATAACCATGTAACTTGTAGGTGCCGTGTGTCAGCGAATACTATTACTGCATGTTCATTGCTTAGGCAGCCTGAGGTCAATATCTATCTAAGGTTACAGTGAGCCTGTATGTGTAGTACTGTTTTAGGGGCAAGTGAAAAAAAGACCATGGTAGTAGAAATGTTTTAGTTGCCTCTGAGGGCCGACTTTCTCAGTTGAATATGCTAATGTTGTGAGAAGTATATTCTCCCTTCGTCCAGTCCCAAATGAAATCAGAAGCTGTATATCGATTGTAAATTCAATTTTTTTATGAAAATGATACTAGTAGCTGTCAATGAATATGGGCGACTGCAAAGTCCTAGTCTTTATAGGAAAACGAGTATATTGTACATAGGGTTTTGTAAGACGATTTCTGCCTTTAATAACAGATGGCTACAGATTATACTCCTTTTACATCTTACGCAGGTTTCGCAGCATTTTGTGCTAGACAGGCTATTTGTCATTTGCAGATGAGCTGCACCCAATTGTCAGATCCTGCCCAGACGACATTGCACAGACAACAACAACAGCGGACACTCTAGTCAGCTGGGATCCTCCCTCGTTCGACGAACTCACAAACGACCCCCTCATCATTACACCAGACCCAGCAACGTTTACAAGCGCAACCTTCACCCTCGGAGAGCATTTCGTCACCTACACAGCTACCAATCCTGACAACGGGAAATCTGCTGTTTGTTCTTTCAAGATTACTTTGACAGGTATATCTACATTTTATTCTCCTTCATTTTATATGTCCTATTATGGCAATTGTGCATAATGGTGCATTAATCATGATTGTGATATTGATTTTGTGCTCCGTGTAGTTTTGGACAAGGTGATAATTATATGGTCGACACCGTCATACTTTACATCTTGGTTGTTTGATATGTTAGTTCAATATCTACAATTTTCTTTTCCATCACAGCTTTACAATGCACGGATCTGCATGCACCACAAAACGGTGCATTGTCCTGCGGCAGCTGGGGCGGTCAGAAGACATGCACACTCTTGTGCAATGAAAACTTTGACATTCCAAGAGGACAGTCAGGAGAGAAGCTGTATCTGTGTAGGAATGAAGGCATCTGGACTCCCCACGCCAATGTGCCAGACTGCACAGGTACGAGGTCCCGATACATTTGCAACTAAACCTACTTGTTCAAAAGAAATACTGCAATACAAATACTGCAATACAATAAATATATAGAATGATATTTGAACTACGCGAGGAACAAAATTTGTGAAGTAGAATACACGTGAATATAATGTTATACTTGAATGTTCTTTTCTCTCTGCAATAAGACCAGTTATTCCCTCGCCAAGGTTATAATGTGAGACCGGTCCTATTTTTTGTGTGTTTGCGTATGTGTGTTTGTACGTGTGTGTGTGTGGGGGGGGGTCTGTGTGTGAACAGGATAGGGCAATGGCCTAGGTAAATTACGTTAATTATGATCTAATTTACACAATTATTGAATATATCCTCCACTCACTAAAAATCCAATTATTGTTTGCGGAGGTATGTGGTTGTTCATTGATTGGTTCATTGATTCTAAATATCAATTTATATGTCTTTAAGATATCATTCTCAGTTGAACAGATATTTTCATGTTAGCCCTGCTGTTGTGTTGGGTTTGTTTTGAAATATTTAGTGATCAATTTCTTTTACTTCTATTTTCAGCTGGACGAAACCCAAGAGCAAACCAACTCCCTTCTTCACTCCAGTACTACTCTGGAGATTGTACAGACCAGCAGACTCAGGACAACATAGCGACAGCCTTTGCTCAGCTGGTAACAGATAGTGGTTTCTGCAACTTGTCTGAAGGTTGCTCAGTAGGCAACATCGAAATTACCTGCGGAGCAGTAACCGGGAAACGCCGAAAGCGTAGATCTACCCACACACATGTCATAACAATCACTTTCAATTTCCAACTTGCTTTAAACACCCCTGACAGTGGTGTACTGGCCCAAGACACATGGCTGGCCTCAGAGGAAAGGCTCATTCAGATTGCCAACAATTTCTCGGCAGTCCTGGAGACGGAGGCAGGATCCTTGGACATCCCTGGCTTACAGACGGAAGTTGATGCTACATCCTTCTGGCACGACGAATGGTCCTATCTTGCTTGCGACTACGGTTTTACAGCTGACTATAGCACACTGAAATGTGGTAAGTGGGCTGTTTGTTTTGTTTTTATTTTCTTCATTATTGTTACTTTGCTTAGCGATGGGTAGCAGGTTACAACTAAACGTTAGCAGAATAATTCTAGTAGTTACCTTTCGAAGATCACTACTAGATCATTAAGATATTACCAGTGATAGAGTGTAGCTCAAACTTTTTGCATAACCATAGCAATCAAATATTTCTGTCTCAGAAGGAATCTTAGAAACACTTATTTTGAACGTATCTGGACATTCAGTGTGTTCTGTGATACAATATACTTTGCAAGCAACTAATGGTTTTGTGTCAATGACAATTCTTCGTGTACTAGTTGGCTGTGGGACTGGACGCTACTACGACGTAGAACAGGACGATTGTGTGAGCTGCCCTTTGGGAACCTACCAAAGCGAATTTGGCCAAACGTCATGCATAACGTGCCCTGAAGGCTTTACAACAATCAAAGAAGAGGCAAGGAACATCAGCAAGTGCCTGGGTATGTATTACAATGACAATGACAATGACAATGACAATGACAATGACAATGACAAGTCGGGCTAATTTCGACACAATGAATTAATCCTCATTCACCCCCATTTTGTTTTTTGCAGTAATGTCTTCTTTTTACACTTTTTCAGTGCAAATTATTGTAGCTCATTATGTAAGTGATATTGGCATGACTGTTTCGGCATTTTACTCTCTGGGATAAGTAGACCGTTGCTTTAATTGTGAAATATCCATCATTTTTTTATTATTCACAAAAGAAATTTCGTTTGAGTCTGTTTGCCAGAATATTGTGTGTTATTTCGTCAGTGAAAGAGACGGACTCAGTGTGTGTAAACATCAGTAAAGATTTGATGTGTACAATTAAAAGGTTATAAAATAAAGTTTTTCATCATCTCATCAAATAGCCCAGTGCCCCTCGGGACAGTATAGTACAACTGGGGTTGAACCATGTACTCCATGCCCGAAAGACACCTACCAACCCATGAATGGATCAACAGAATGTATCCCCTGTCCAAATGGCACTCGGACAGCTAGCACTGGATCAAAGTATATCGCCAGTTGTCAAGGTTGGTATCTGTATTAGTTGTGCCGTTATACATGCCCTACGGCGGAACACACTAGCTAAAATATAGAAAATGTCGAAAAAATTCTTGTGAGATCCCAACAATTATGCACAATCTAATAGTAGATTCTGTTCTTTTTTTATGACATTCACTAACAAAATAGAAACATTTATTTACTACTGACATTTCCATTCATTTCAGAACCCTGCGCTCCTGGAGGATTTTCTCGTACTGGAGTACAGCCTTGCCAGCCCTGTCCAAAAGGCAGCTACCAGCCGTTAAGTGGACAGACGTCATGCCTGCAGTGTGAACCGCATTTGTCCACTTTTGCAGAAGGGTCAATCAACGTTGGTGAATGTGAAGGTGATTTTGCTGTTGTTTTGATTGACTAGGTTCCTTTGTCACCTTCTTTTAATCTTCTAGGATAATTGTCTGGAAGGTACTTATTTTCATTCAGGACCTCCTCCGGAATTGCTGTTATATGATATAATTCATACTGTAAATTTCCTAAAACTAAAGGAGTGATGAACTTTATTGCTCGACAGTTGTACATGGTACAATGTATAGCAAAAATGACAATGTGATCAATACAATCAAGTCTATTCTAAGAGACTGCTAGCATAGAGACTGCTAGCATAGCACAGGAATATGAACTTAAACGGCGTATGATATGATGTGCGTTAGGCGTTGCTATCTGTTACGATAGTTTTTCTCTCCATCAGGTTGGTAGAACTTTGGGTATGGAGATTTCTTCTATCACAACCAAACTTATATTAAATGCTAACGTTTCAAGGCCTATCAGACATCGTCATCAGGGCTTCTAACTGGAGCACTGCTTCCCGCCGCTATATGTAGTCGATGTAGGTGGCGCTGCTGGGATCATCCTTTCGCCACAACGGCGCCACCTACATCGGCTACATATAGCGGCGAGAAGTAGTGCTCCATTTAGAAGCTCTGGTGAAGATGTCTGACAGGCGTCGAAACGTTAGCAGGTAATACAAGTTTGCTTGTGACAGAAGAAATCTCCATATCCAGATACTGATACAGTAGAGTTTTGAAGGCCCTGCCCTTACGCAATCTCTGTGTAACTGCTTTACTGATTGTCAACCTTATATCCATGGTTTGCTTTGAACCGTATTAAAGACAAATTTTCAGCAATTGTTAGTCTTAGATTGGTGCATTGTCATGCATTTCACCATACTTACTCCTGAATCATTAATAATTGGTCCTGTCTCTTCTATGACATGAAAATGTAGATCCATGCACCAGTGTCGTCTGCAACAATGGGGGCACATGCACATTCACATCTGGCAACACTAGCTGCGACTGCTTGGCTGGATTTGAGGGAGAGAACTGTGAAAGCAACATCGATGACTGCAGCTCTCAGCCATGCTTAAACAATGCCACCTGTATCGACGGAATCGAGAATTTCACTTGCATCTGCACAGCTGGATTTTCAGGTAATCCTGAGTACGTTTCTGACGTTTAGACATCATAGTGAGTGATATTGTCTGGTCATTTTTTTCTGAAACAGGTAACGTTCAGCGTTGTGATTGAAGTACTCTTGGCGCCAGAGGATTCCCATGATATTTCCATGATATCTGTCTGGCGGCGGGAAAATGTGTGACGGCTAACTGTGAGGATATACGCATGTGAGCAATTCTGACCAATCTCAGTCAGAATAGGTCACATGCGCATATCCTCGCACAGTTTTTCATTACCTGAATAAATAAATGAACTTTATTGCATATTCTTGCAAAATGCACAAGTAAAATAGCCTCACGCTTTTTTATAGTCCCGAGGCTTAGTGGATGTAACCACAGTAAATAAACAGCTCTCATTGGCTGAGGGGAAGTGCCCATGGAAGCACATGAATCAGTCGAAATGTACCATCATTTTGAGAAATCACGAAACGTCACTTGTTACATTCAGAGTTCCAATGTATTGGCTGGAAATCTGTGACATAATCATTCAACAGCATCCTACATGCATCCCCGTATGTTGGGTCAAAGATAAATTTCTACTGGATGGAAAGCCGTAAAATGTTTTGCGTGCCTTTTTAATAGTGGTTTGCATTCTCATGTATTGTATGCAGTAAATTTTCTGAAAGTTGGTAAATTCAAGACATATTGCTGCAAAAATGTATCCCTTCCTACTTCCAAAAGTTGTAATGGTAACTATCAGTTATCCTATTCATGTTGAAGGACTAATGGCTTGACTAGTAGCTTCATGCCCTGTGGATTTTGTTTTGTAGGGACAGAGTGTGCCATCAACACTGATGAATGTGAGTCGTTCCCTTGTCAAAACAATGGCACATGTGAAGATGGAGTCAAGGGTTATACCTGCAGGTGTCCGGAGCAATATGAAGGTCCACACTGTGAAGAAGAGACGGACTGGTGTGCCGAAAACCCTTGTGAAAATGGCGGAACCTGTTCTAGTAGTGCAGAAACAGTAGGCTTTATCTGCACATGTGAGGATGGTTTCGTCGGTAGCATCTGCGATATAAACTTCAACGAGTGTTCCTCTCAGCCCTGTCAGAACCATGGCACGTGCGTTGATGAAGTCAATGGTTATCAGTGCGCGTGTCCCTTGGGTTACTCTGGATCAGACTGTGAAACAGATGTTGACCTTTGTGAAGAAAATCCCTGCCTCAACAATGGTACCTGTGTAGATCTTGGATTGGAGTACAAATGCATTTGTACAACCAACAGAGGAGGGGCACATTGCGAAGACGTAGAAGATGCCTGCGCACAACAGCCTTGCCAAAATGGAGGTACATGCACGACTGCTGAAGATTCAACCTATTCGTGTATCTGCGGGCATGGGTATGCAGGTTTTCACTGTGAAGAAAACATTGACGAGTGTGCATCCCAGCCATGTTCTAACGGAGGGACATGTGAGGATGAAGAGAATGGATTCTCCTGTACTTGTCCCGATGGCTTTACCGGTGCCACCTGTGTGGGCGTTGTTGACGGGTGTTTACCATCACCCTGTGTCAACAACGGAACTTGTATTTCTAAAGAGAATGGCGCAACCGTGTGCGTTTGCCCGGTCGGGTATGATGGCGACACCTGTGATCATCGGCAAAACACCTGCATCGACAACCAGTGCGCAAACGGATCGACCTGTGAAGAGGAAGAGTCATATTATTCATGCCTTTGTCCGGAAGGATATACAGGTAATTTTGACATACATTACCAAATTAAAGAAAACAAGAACTCATGTGTTACAAGACGAGTTAATAATATCTGTCTACATTAATGTCATAACCAAACTTCAGACTCACTTTCTGTAAATTGTGTTGTTACAAAGTTAGCCGCTTTTTCTGATATACATGCAAAATACAATGTTGGATGTTATTCATTTAAATTATGCCAAAAATTTACATGAGAGATTTACCTTGAAAATTTTCCTCGTTTTGCAGGTTTCTTCTGTGACAGTCCAGTCAACAGCTGTGAAAGTGAACCCTGCTTCCACAATGCCATTTGCGAGAACACCAACTCATCATACAAGTGCATCTGTCCAGAAGGTTTGGAAGGAGAGCAATGCACCGATGACACAGATGAGTGTTCTACCATACCCTGTTTTAACAATGGTACATGTATCAACAACTTTGGATCGTATGAATGTATCTGTGAGGATGGATATTCGGGACAGTCCTGCGACATTGACGAGGACGAATGTTCTTCAATGCCTTGCATAAACGGAGGAAGTTGCGTAGATTCAATCAATGGCTACTCATGCACATGTGTAGAAGGATTCGATGGAGAGCGTTGTAGTGAAGAAGCAGATGAGTGTTTGAGTAACCCATGTCTACACGGGGCCATTTGTACAGATGTGTTCAATGGCTTTGAGTGTCAGTGTACAGCAGGATGGGAAGGGGACAACTGTGAGACAAACAGGAACGACTGTGAAATAGCACCATGTCAGCACAATGGCACATGTGTTGATTTGGTGAATGACTACCGATGTGAATGCCCTGCAAGTTACAGTGGAAAGAACTGCTCAGTACGGACTGCTTTGTGTTCAAGTCAATCGTGTCAAAACAACGCTACCTGTACCGAGAAAGAAGATGGTGGTATCCACTGCACATGCACTGAAGGATGGACAGGAGAAAACTGTCAAGTCAACATTGATGACTGCACATCTAACCCGTGTGAACATGGAGGAAGCTGCGTGGACTTGTTAAATGGATATCTGTGCGATTGCCCGTTGGCATTCACGGGGAGCCAATGTGAAGAGGAAGTTGATGAATGTCTGGCACACGAGTGTCAAAATGGCGCAACATGTGTGGACAGGCTAGGCCACTATATCTGTAAGTGTAGGGACGGATACGAAGGCGCTAAATGTGAAGTTGAAACCGATGAATGTGAGTCAAATCCATGTCAAAATGGAGCAACTTGTACAGATGGGACAGCGACTTTCCACTGCACATGCCCTGTGGGGTTTCAAGGAGAGTATTGTCATGAGAACATCAATGACTGTGAGGCATCAAGCTGTGAAAATGGAGGCGTTTGCATCGATGGGGTTGATTCATACACGTGCCAATGTCAAGAGGGCTACAGGTTTGTCAAGGACAAGTTTCTATTGCGTTATCTTGTGTCTGATATCTTTGAAGCAAAAACTACACAGAAGAAAAATTCAAAATAGAAATGTTACAACAGACAATTCTATAAAGATGAATATATTCCTCTTGCGTAATATTTGTTCTTTTTACGTAGTTGGGTATGTCTTTGTTCAATGTATTGACTGAATGGGAATCTACATTAAGTTCTGCTTTTTTGTCTACATTTCAGTGGCTGGAACTGCAGTGTAAACGTGGATGAGTGTGCCAGTAACCCCTGCGGTGAAAATGCAGTGTGCCATGACGGCATCGATGACTACACATGTACGTGCACGCCAGGATTCACTGGAGAGGCTTGTGAAACAGGTAATAAGGGTATTTTATATATATATATATACATAGATATTGCACCTCTTGCTGTGCATTTAGCCATGTTGCAAATGCTAGACTGTCAGCTATTGATAATACAACTCCATTTTTCCCTAGCCCATTAGTAACGATATAAAAGTAGCTACCTATACTGAAGCCTACCTACTTAGCATGAACTTTGCAGTGGCAGTTCAGGACAAAAGACGTTGTCATTCAAAAATTGTAGCATATAAATTAAAAAATATCTATCTTAGATTGAGTGATATGTTGTTTGCCTCTTCGAACCCTTTGCCATTTAAGCTGATTTGGCATAACATTTATTGCTTGTTATTTGACTTTGTATTTTTGCAGAGTTGTCTGCGGACTATGACCTACATTTTCCTGGTTGGACTACAGACGACTATTCCATCCTACCCTATGGCTTTCAGGACAGCATAAAAGTACTTAGACTGGGCACATGGATCCGCAGTGAGAAAGCAACAGGAACCATCATCTCCTACGCTGTTCAAAGTGGGGATAACATCGAGCATGCATTCTCCCTGAGTAACCCTGGAAATATCATAGTCACCGTTGGAGGGTATGTAATTTTACCATGATTCTTACATTTTTCTTTCATATTTATAGATACCTACAAATATAACCATTCAGCACGTCCAAGTAATTCACTGTCATGATTTGGTTTCAAACACAGTATTGTTCCCGATTCTTCCTCTACACCTGTCTGACCATGTTTGAAAATAATGCACACTATACGATGCCCACCATCTTGTTTCGGCTTTGTTATGAAGCCACAATGAACAGCTCTTCTCTTAGTAAGCGTAACACGTCTCATGGATATTTTAGCGTTGTTTAAATGTTATTATCATATAGCCGTATGGCGTCGACCAATCAG